>WTSP01016896.1:0-50064 GCA_025331215.1 Actenoides lindsayi
CCCCTTTCGTTTTTTTTTTCCTCCCCCTTTTTTCCTCTTTTTTTTTTTTTTTTTTTTTTTTTTTTTTTTATAATTGCATTTTTCCCCTCCCCTTCTCACTCGCCCGGCTCCGCGGACGTGCTCGCTCCCGGAGGAAGGCACCGCGCTGCCCCGCGCCCGCGGAGAGGGGCCCCGCACCCCGCCGAGCCCCAGGGCCCCTGCGGATGTGCGAAGCTCTCCTCCGGCCGCCCGCCCTCCCGCCGGCTCGCCTGCTGGGCGCACCAGCTCTTTGTCCTCCCGCACCTACATTTTTTTTTAAATATTTTTTTATTTTTTAAGCAGACCTGAACATCACCGGGGGAGGGGAGGGCGGGGGGGCCCAGTGACGCCGCCAGACCGACCCCTGCCCATCTCTCCTAAGGAACTCTCATGGCTTCACGGCTGCAGACAAGTTGCCGTGCATCTTGGTGGACTATCGGAGTTTGCATCCTGGCGGCCGCGCTCCTCCCAGGTGAGCTGGTCCCCCGGGGGGCTCTGCGGGGGTCGGGGCAGCCCCGGAGGAGGGCTGCGGGGTGCCGATGGGCGGAAAGGGTGCGGGAAATGCTGCGGAGCGGCGGGGAAGGATGGGATCGGCTTTTTGGGGTGCGCGTCCGGGTCTGGAGCAGGTGTGGAAGCATCTGCGTGAGGGTGGGAGAGAGTTGGGGCCGATTTCATCTCTGGCTTGGAGAAGAACAACACGATCGTTTGTTTTGGAAGCAGCTGCAGGCAGTGGGCTCCGGAGTCCTGGGAGCTGAGGCGGTTTGTTTGCTTTTTGGATCGAGCAACGTCTAGCGAGGCATAGCTGCCAGGCTTCCCGGAAAGGGGAGCCACGAGGCTGGGTAGTGAGCACAGATGTTTCGGAAGGAGAAATGGAAGGTTTCAGCTCTCCGGCATCCCCGAAATCCCCGCTCCGCTCAACATCCGCACTTCCCACGGGCTTTTTTTGCGGAGGAGCTGGAGTGCTCCCAGGCTTCAGACCGTCTTTTCACTGCTTTGGCACTCGGGTGCGTGATGGCATCTGATCCATCCCTGTGGTTCTGATCCATTCCTGGGAAGGGGGAGATGGGCAGAAATTTGAATCGACTTCTCCCGAGCTCATTCGACCTTATCCTGACGGTTGCAGAAGAGCCCGGGTGTCCCCACCCCAGGGCTTGGTCCTGCCCTGGGCTGTAGCACAGCTCTTCGAAGCGGGAGAGTGACCCACTTTGCGAAGTGCCCGGGAGGGGACTCTTTTTATTCTGCTCCAGTGCAGAATGGGTTAATGCCATCCTGGAGGGCTTTCCGGAGTCTGCTGTCGGGAGACATGGAAGGGAGACCAGCAGTCTGGGTTTACAGCGCTTGTGAATGAAAGGGGAAACGCAAATAGAACCCATGTTTGCCTTTTTGAGGCAAGGCTCCCGGTGACTGGGTCTGGTGTGCATGGCAGCGGGAACATGTGCCACCTCCGGGTCGGTATCCAGCCTTATACAGGGGTAAGAGGCAGCCTGTGCCTGCAGAAGGAGGAGGATCTGCAGCTGGAGAGGAGAAGTTGCAGTGAAGGCAGGGTGGAATTGCCTCCGCTCCTGTTCTCGTTGGGCTGGGGCAGCATCCTAGCCAGACTGGCTGGGCTGTGACAGAGATGGACCCTCAATTAGCAAGGTCTGGGCCAAAAGACCGGCCATCCGAGCAAATGTCAGCGACCGGGGTTCCTCAGTGCTAGCAAAGACAGAGATGATAACATCCAGGGCATCGGAGATCAACAAAGCACAGCGACTGCATGGTCCGGATAAAATGGGTGAGGACAGAGGTGAAATGGGAGGGAGTGGTGGTCAAGAAATTAGGGAGACTGTGAGAGGGAAAAGGCTAACAGAGTGATGGGAAACCAGATCTGGGTATACTTCTGCATTCCCAGGACAAAGGGATCTGGTGTGCATTGCAAAAAGAGGTGATGGAAGGGACAGCCTTGGGGTCCCTGCACTTCTCTGTGCTTCCAGGCAGGTGCCTCGCTGAGCTCTGGCTCCTCACAAGGAGGCTGAGAAATTCCCATGCCATTCTTCACCTGATCTTCCCTCCTTACCCCTCTACCAGGCAGTACCACACAGGAAATCCTCCCCACAATGCCTGGGAAGGGCACTGGAGGTGGAGTAATGTGGTGTCTGTGCTGGGTAAGCCAAAAGGGGCTTATACTCCCCCGGTACCACTAGGAATTGCTTTCCCCAAGGAGGTACACAGACAGTAACCCTGGTGCAGCCTGGCATCTCACCTTGTCCTGCCAAGAGAGACTTTTTCCCCCCACTTATCCTATTTTTGGCCATTCTGGAGGCTTTGCTGCCAGCAGTCAGGCAATCTTGTCTGTCTCCTGCCACTCACTCTGCAGTAGCCTGGTAGTTTGTCTTGCACTGTCCCGCTGACAGCTCTGCCAGGATAAGCCAGTGGTGCATCTGAGTGGTGCCTTGCCAAGCAAAGGGTATGGCCAGCTCTGCAATGTTCCGGGAAGATAATCCTGCCCGACCCTTGTCTGTGATCACCCAGTACCCTGCAGCCTGCGTGGGTGAGACTCTCAGCTGGACCAGTTTAGTGGTGGATGCACCACATTGGCAGGAATGACTGATCCTATATTATGTGTTTATTCATTCGTTCGTTTAGTTCATTTGCGCGTTTATGTCGTGCTTCGTCCCAGCCGAAACCAGGACAGCTTATTTGTCCTGTGGATGCATCCCAGAGCTGCAGGGAAACACCAGAATAATACTGTGCTAGATGCTGCCCAGCAGACTGACAGTCCTTCCCACACCACAGGTCTGAATACTGGAGTCCTGAAGCAGGCAGTTCCTCGGGTTTGCATTGCATTGTGCCAAAATCAGCTGAGGATATGTGTGTAACAAGCCGTATGTCAGCTTTGAGTGCAGACGAGCTTGCTTATCAGGGAGAAGGGAACTTAGGATCCTCTATTATAAATGACTTAGTAGCTGTGGACTTTGCTGGAAAATGTGGTTTGGTACCTAGCACCCAAGAAGGATGAGAGGAAGGCAGGAGAAACTACCTGCTTTCAGGGAAACCTTTCATGCTCATCTGATCAATGCTGTTTCATTTTGTTCCCATCCACGTATGCTACCTCCCCCTTCTGACAATGTTAGCTTTTCTTTTCTTTTTTTTTTTTCTGATAAGGAAATAAAAGTTCCCTGCTGTAAAAGCTGTATGGAGCCCCTTATAAAATCTTCTTTACAAATTGTCTTTAATACGCTCGGCTCAATCGTCCAGAACAGATTCAATTCAGGGTTCCTGCAAGCCTGCCATGCAAATCTGCCTGCCTGTCCATTTGGAACCGTTAACCAGGTATCAGCCCAGGCTATGGCATCAGGGCTTCAGGATACTGATATCAATAGGGCTTATGGAAAAGCTGTAGGGAACTGGGGAGGAGAGATCCTAGGTGGCTGATCTTCAGAGGTTAGGAACACTTTGTGGTTAAATTCATGCTTTACAAGTCTTAACAATTTGTCTGGTTTTCCACACCGTGGAAGTCGGTGCAGCTTGAGACGCAACTACGCAGCGCAGAGGCATTCGTCTCGTGCTTGGTCCTGCATCTGCAGATCTGGGCCTCTGTTTCCAAACACTCCCCTCTGTCCAGGGACGAATTCCCATCTGCTGTCACTGGGCTAACTCTTGGGTTGCAAGGGGGGCCTGTGAGTCCTTCTTTGCAGAGTGCTTTGAGATCCTCAGCAGGGGAGAGTTGGAGAGGAGTCTGAAGCTTTGACATGGGGGTTTTACCTCATGGTTCTCAAAAGCGGCGTTGGCTGAGCTGGAGTGACCTGTGGGCCGTAGGTCAAGCTTGGCTGCAGCTGGAGGGAGGGGGAGGTTTCTTCTTGAGGAGGTAAGGCAGCTCTCTGGAGCACTGGAACAAGTAAAGGATTGGCCCATCTTGTACTCTACAGAGCTGCTTTAATATCCGAAAGCAGCTTCCAAACAGCAAAAAGTTGCCAGAGTTTTGTTCAGCCTTTGGTTTGAGTTCTTAGCTGTTTATTTTTAATTTCTCCCACCTATCTCCGCCCAAAACTCAGAAACAACATCATCGGGCTATTTCAGGAAGCAGAAGTGTGTCTTTTGCTGATATTTTCTCATTAAACCTCGCTTGTTGCGGTGGAACCAACCCATCGAGTTTTAACCGGCCTGAATCGGTGAGCTCATGTATGTGTCAGCGCGGGTGAGGCGACAGGCTGTGCTGAGAGCCAGCTCAGCCCACGAGCAGGAGAGTGTCTGCCCCATGGCCAGAGCCAGGGGACGACCGTGATTAATGCTATTTGCTCTCTGAACCGGCAGCGTTAATCAAGCAAGAGCTCCCAGCCCAGTGCACATGGATCCATTTGCAAAGAGACCTACGGAAGCAGGGACATTACCACATCCAGCAACACTTCTAGTGCGAGGCAAACGCTCGCAATTAACTGGTGGCTGACAAGATGCCGATGCTGGCGGAGCCTGGCACATCTCTCCTCGCATCACCCCTCCTCTGGGCTGCAGCTGTACCAGCCACAAAGCCAAGCTTACAGGGAGGCACCAGAAGGATCCTTTGGGCACCGCTCACACCTCAGCTGAATCACGAAGGGAACCAGAAGAGCCGGTTGTCTTGACCTGCTTCCCAGGCTTGCGTTTCCACTGGCACCCCTTGCCCACTGCTAGCGCTGCTGGGGCTGGGGACAGCGGGGACAGTGGGGACAGCCCGTCGTAAGGCAGAAGGGAGAGCAGTGAGTGGCCCCCACTAGCCAGGGGAAGGCTCTTTCCTGCCTGGGGAGTTACACAGCACTGCCAACAGACACGCGGAGGAGATGGTGGGGCAGCGCCAAGGGAAAAAAATTTTTTGGAAGAGCAGAAAGTCTGCCTGTGAATGCTGCAGGGATGAGTTGGTGTCCTCAGATGTTCGGCCACAGTCCTCAGGGCCTCTGAGAAAAGGTTTGCGTCTTGCAACATCATTGCTTGAGGTCGTGATGGCTCTTGCTCAGTCCTTTTCACAGGCCAGCAAGGCATGTTGGTGCAAAAAGCAGAAACAAATGAGAGAGGGACAAAGGCACTCCAATCTGAGCAACCTCTAGAGATCTTCTTGCTTTTTCAAATACATCAGATTAAATCAGGGCAGCTCTGATGCGGGGTAAGTTGGTGCCGCCAGCCAAGGGAGCGGGGACCCAGTTTGCATTTGAGACACCTATTGTGTTAATTACCAAAGCACAGCCATCCCAGCACAGAGAATTCAGAGCTCTGCAGTGAGGGCTCCCTAACCCACATTATTGTTTCAGGTGAAAATTTGTTTAACTAAGGAATGAAATGTCTCATGATACATCCCCTTGCTTTCCTCCTGGCTGCAGATGTTCTCCCAGACTTACAGTTTGCTTTGCTTCTCCCAGGGAAGGTTTATTCCAGGCTAGATTGATGCACATACCCCCCCAGCACACACGCCCATATCCTCCCAGCTTGGTTTTCAAAGGGAACCCCTCAGCTCCACAGCAGAAGAGGAACTCCTGCCCAAGCTGCTTACATGCAGAAGTATCATCCATAGGAAGAAGGACAGCTTCCCCATAGCCTGTGAGTGAGAGCCCATGGCAGCCAGACAGGCACCCTGTCCTTCCACCATGTCCCCATGCCTGTCTTGAAGTCCTCCGTTTACAATCTTGTCTCTGTCACGCACAGAAACGGGAAGGGCCATTTGCAGGTGCAAGGGCTACCTTTCCCAGCACTGTCTTCATTCGTATGCCACGTGTTGTCATTTCTGCGTGTCCCTGCCTTCACGGGGGAGCTGAATGCCTTGCTGTCCGTTTGCCGTTTCTCCCTGTCTCTGGGGCTGCTGCAGCCGTTCGCACAGGCTGGCAGCGTAAAAGCTGCGGCAGCTCTCGGCTCTGCAGCAATCCTGTGGCAGAGGAACAGCAGCTACTGGGCATGAGAGGGGGAGAGAGAGCTTCAGTCCCTTGCTGGCAGCCCAGCCCAGGAGGACGGGGGGTCCCAGGCTAGGGAGGCTGCTTGTGCCTTGCATGGCACAATTCTGCAGCAGCCGGGGCCGGTCGGCATCTCGCCAACGGTCTCTTGTCCCTTCGGCATCTCTGTGGGGCGCTGGGGATGGAAAGGGGGAACTGACCCAACTTGATGAACCATTCTCTTCTCCATTCCCCCGTGATAAAGCTGTCCCTGCAGGAGGTCTGTAATCCTCCTTTGACGTTATTTGGTGTCATGCAGGAGGAGAGCCTTTCTAAGCACTATCCACCCAACTCTGCCTCCCTCCTTCTGCACCAGGCCTGCCCCCCCTGGTTCTGAGCCAGTCTGCTTGGAGGTTGGTGAACAGCACTGCTTTCCATCTTCATTTGACCTACAGATGGGCAGTGGGGGAGAGTGTAAGGAGAGGCAGAATCGGTGTGATTCTCCTCCCTGAAGGAGAAGACACAGGGATGGGGTTTTCTGTTCCCTGTCCCAGCCTTTCTAACTGCAGGAAATAGCAAAGTGCCACCATCTGCTCCCAACCATGCAGGGATGCTACGGAAGGACCTGCAAATCACATCACTGCCTTGAAGCAGTGGCAGGTACCAGATGGACCACCTGGCTCTGAGACAGCAGGTGCTCCCAAGCCTGGTTAGTCAAGAGAGCTCTGCCCCCATCTCTCTTCTCAGCAGTTCTCTGTCTGCCTGGGTAAATCCCATCACCAAACCGATTTGGAGTCTATTTTTCCTTTCCCATGGAAGATCTATTCTTCCCCCCTTGCTAGAGTGAGGCACCTGGAGGCATGTCCAGGAGTGACAGAGGGTCCATGGAGCCCACAGCCAGTGGATAACATCCGGTGTTTCTGCTCTGGTGAGAGGTGAGAGCGATTCCCAGCACAAAAGCCCAGGGAGGCAGTCCGGGGGCAGAGTTCTGGCCAGGGCTCCGGCTTTCATGCTGATGTGTAGAAGAGGCTGTGGCGACTCAAGGGCTCAAGCAGAGGCCTGTAATTAGAGGCTGTTGCACCAAGTGTTCTAGCAAAGCCAGGGGTTACTAACGGTCTACGATGGGCAGAAGTCATAGACCTAGGGGAGGGTTTTAATAAGATGACCAGGGTTTACTCAGAGGCAGATACAGATTGCTGGATAGTTCAAGAGAAAGGTCAGGGTTTCTGTCACTGTTTTCTCCAGGTCTCTGTGTGTGCAGCTTTACCCACTATGGTTATACTGGCCCGTGCAAGGCACTGTGGCACTCGGGGCACAGGAGAGCAGCGAGGAAGGAATGAACCCTGCCCTGTCCTTGGTCAGCCCAAACAAATTAGCTGGCCAAGCTCAGAGGCTGGGGCTATGTGAGTTATCAGCACACTGTGGAGTCACGACTCACTCCGCACCCAAACCCATGGCCATGACAGAGGTTCTCCCTGTTTGAGACATCTCCTTGCCCTCCCATTGGACTGGGGCTGGAAATAAAGAGACCGTCCCAGTCTCGGTGTGCTACAGCCCCAGCTTTCCTAACTAACTGCTGGAGCTGCAGCCACTGTGCCAGAGACTGACGGGCACTATATGCCCAGCAAAGTGAATGCTGAGGTGACAACTGGGCCTGTGCATGCTCTTCCCTTTGTCAGCTGCCCCGGTACGGTGGCTGGGGACTTTGCTGCTGGAAGGGGTATCTTCTGGGTGCAGGGGAGAACCAAGGCTGTGCCCATTTATGGTCATTAAAGATCAGGGATGTGTTGCATAGCAGCATCCTTGCCATGTTGTAATTCATATCAGCTGCCACAGCTTCCATGGGATACAGGAACCCCTCTTTGCTCAGCAGCCAGCAGTGCTGGGTGCTGTTAGTCTGTGCGTTGCACCCCACAGCTGGACACGCTGGAGCCCTGTATGCTTCACTCAGGAAGGATGAATCCATTTTTGTGCACCGAGGGGCTGAGACCTAGGTGGTAGGTGCTGAAGAAAGGACAGTCTTGGACCAGCCCAGGATCCAAATCTGCAGGACACCTATTGTCACAACTTCAAATCCAAGATCTGTGCTTGTTGTGTCATATTGGTAAAGCACGTGGTGTCTTACGAAAGGCTTTAGAAGAGGCTGCTTGCTTTTCTCTTGGAGGCCATGGTTATGAAAGCCACTCCTGTGCACCACACATGAATCAACACGCATGTGCTGGAGTGCCACTTGTGCCCTGGTGTTTGCCCCTTTGCTGGCATCTCCACCTGCTGCCAGCTTGCAGTGATTTTCTGCTCTCCCCTGAGGGGAAGCAGGGAGAGAAGGATGGCGAGAGGACCTGCTGCTGTTGCTTGTGGTATCTGTGGCAGCCCCTCTTGCTGCCCAGCCTGGGTGATGTGTTGCAGCTGCAGGGTGGGACGCGAGACCCAGACCTCGAGGGCAGCAGCAGTGTCCTCCTTACTGCAGGGCACGAGGGCTGGGGAGCCTCTGGACATCTGCTGTGTGCTGAAATGGAGGAGAGGGCTTGCAGGGGAGCAAGGAGAAGCCAGGAGCTCTGTGTGTGTAAGTTTTATGCAGAGAATTTACTAGTGATGGGGCTGAGCTTGCCAAACATATCTCATGTGCTTGAGTTCAACAAGAACCCAGAGGAAGTGGGGGAGGGCTTGTTGGGCTTTCCTTGCAGAGGGAGTGATTACAGTGTGCTCTGATCTTCAGAGGCATCATGTTTGGAGATTTGCTTGATGCTCTGATGCCTAATGGGTGTGCTCATGTATTCCTTTGATAGAAGCTGAATAGGATCTTTTTTGGAGGATGATGGCAGTCCTGGTGAGGGATGGGAGGGTTGGGAGGGAGAAAGGCTTGCACAGAGCACAGCTTGTAAAAGGGGGAATTAGGAGCAGGACTGAGTTTGGCAGGAGGAAAGCTGCAGTGGTTGCAGCGGAAGGCAGTGCTCTGGCAGTTTATCTTTGGGCCCTCGAGGACCCCCCTGAGAGAAGGGGTGATAACTCTCACATAGTTACACCTCCTATGGTAGGCTGTTGCCACGTAGCATCATTCAACCTGTGATCAGTCGACCTGTGATCAGTCAGCCATTGAGAAGATTTCATGATTCCAATGACTGCCAGCAGAGGAGGGAAGGAAACACTAACCACCTGGAGGAACAGTAAAGCATCAGAAAGGAAAACGGGGCTGGCGATCCTGCACAAGCCAAGGCATGGATTTCCCTGCCCCAAAGCTCAGGTGGCCTTGCCATGCAGAACTCCTGGGACACTGCGCTCCAGCGGGCAAAGCACCATGTGGGGCTCTGCCCTTGCTCTAACTCCAGGGCCACGTCCTTCAGTTGACATCCACAAGCAGGTCCCGGTGTCCCATCTCTGCTGGGTCTGGTTTCAGGCTTGGGCTCCTGGCCCAGCAGACCAGACTGCTGCTCCCGTGAGGGTGTCACTGCGTAGGGCCACGTGGTCTCATGTCCTGTGGGACGTTATCCCAGACACCAAGTAAGCAGGGACAGTGCAGAAGTCACCCCTCAGGATCCAGAGGAGCTGATTTGCACTTGCTACCGATTCAGTTGGGAACTGAACTAACAATTTGCAAGTGAAAGAACCTTTATCCCTTGACTCCCCCCAGTCCTCCTGGGAGTTTGATTTCTCAGCTTACAACAGAATGGTGGTGGTACGAATTAATTCTCTGGGGCTAGTATTTCCAGCTATCACACTATAGAAAGAAAATTCTTCTCTTTCTTTCATGGCGTGGCAGGAACAGACTTTCAAAAATGTACCCTGGTTTTTAAATACCCTTTTCGCCTGTGGTGTAAATACTAAAATGTGTTTTTTCTCTCCCCTCTCTCCTGGAGTTTAAAAATATCGCTAGCCTGGGGAGGTGCATCTTTCAGTGAGATTTATAACGGCTGCTCTCAAGTGATGTGGAAAATGAGCCTCCCTCTGCCCCATCCAGCCTGGCACCTTCCAAGAATTTATTTCCTTTATTTGCGTGAGCCTAAGAATACTTAGAGGCTGCATCTCCTCCCAAGTACTCTAATTATTTAAGTTTTGTTTATGGCCAGTCTCTGGCGAGCTGAGTAGGTCCGGGCTGCTGATCCTTCCCTCGTCTGGGTAATTCAGCCCTGCATTACTGCCACTTGATAATGATCAACAAATCACAGATGCTGTGTCTCTTCCCCGCTATGTATCACCCTGGCTCCGTAAATTGGCCGAGCCTTCGGAGCTGGTGTGAGCAAGACGTGTGTGGCCTCTCGCTGGCAGGGCTGCTGCACGTGGTCAGGGAGCAGTGAGCAAGACATGGGCAGAGGTTTGTGAGTCAACGTGGTGGGGACCTTGCTGGGGCAGGGACTTCTGCACAGCACCTAGGCAGGGATCCTGACCTAGCTGAAGCCTTTAGATGTTATCTCAGCTTTGCTTGTACTGGGGCTAAGCTTCCTATGCGAGCACAAAGCTTTGGCTCATTCCTGTGCAGCCACCCGAGTCCTGGGCAGTGCCCCATGCCTACCAATGCCAAACTGCTGTGTTGCTTATCCCGGGATTCCTGCTCACTTTGGTCCCTGGCAGCTGGTGGGAACCCCTGGCTGTGGGGGTGGCTGAGCAATGCTGGGGAAGCAGGAGCCGGGGATGTCAGGAAGCAGAGAGGAGGAGGAGGGACCCTCCCTGTGCCCCTGCACTTGGCTGAGGAGTGAGGCTCCTTCCTCAGCATGGCCCAGTGAGCATTTGGGCTCTGCTGCAGGCTGGTGTCCAGCTCTACAATCAAGCTGTGGCTACTTCTGGTCTTAGCCCAGCTCTGCACCTCCTTCCTGCATCACCGGCTCCACCAGCACCCCTTGGTCCCCATCTCTGCCTCCCTGCTGTGCCCAGCAAGGTCCCTGCCCGGCTGGGGGGCCGAGGCTGGCTGTCCCATTAGCCTGCTCAGCCAAAGGCAGGCCAGAGAGTTTCAGCAGGGAGGGCTCTTTTCCCACCCCTGTGGCAAAGTTTCCCAGCTCCGGTCCGATCCCCAGGAATCTGTAGTCTCTGGAGGCCGCGTGGCTGCCAGCGCCCCAGCTCCCGTCACGCTCCACGGTAAAGAGAGCGCGCGAGAGGTTTTGATTACGTTATGACAGGCAACGGAGAGATGGAGTGAAAGCTGCAGTCTGCCTATTGTAATTCCAATTAGCAGGGGTAATGTGGCCAAAGCCTGACAGCTGTATTGATCCAAACTTTGTATGGGGAGAACCTAAAATGCAGTTTTCAAAGGTCCCTGGGGCATGGGGCCGAGCTCATGTACAGCTGTGGGGCAGGGGAGGAGAAGAAAGGCCCGTTTATAATGGAGCACATGAACGGCCAACTGCATCTCAGCATCTGAAATGCCAGAGCCAGCCTGGGAGCTAAGCTCTCTCTAGGGCTGGATTTGCCTCAAAATCTGTGCTGCAAAATCCCCTTGAGCCTCTCAGGACATCTTTCTACCCGCATGATGAAGCAGGTTTTCTTGGTGTGCATGTGTAATGAGTTTGTCAAGACTCAGTGCCCTCTCTAGACAGAATGTACCCAAGTAAAATAAACCAGCGACCTCCCCGTCGGGGAACAAAAGCCCAGGGCTGCATGGAAGGGGGGGAGGAAGGGGGAGTTTCCCTCTTGCACTTCAAGGCAACTCCTCAAGGTCAGAGCTGAGGCAGGCTGGCAGAGACTGTGGGCAGGCTGTTTGTGCAGATGCTGTCTCAGCTGTACCCTTTCTGTGGCTAAGGGGAGGACTCCAATTTGCAGGTTTGCTGGTATTGATCTGAAACCTTTCACTGGCTCTAAACTCACTTCGGAAATAAAAGGCTAGAATAATTATATTTAAGTATATATTTTTCTTTGTGTTCTTGACGTCCCAATTGCTGCTGTGCCCGTGGAATACCTTGCGGTACCTCACTGGAAATGGGAATATCTGCTGCCTCACACTGGCTTCTGCCGGGCGTGAATCAGCTTTTACTTAAAGGGAAAGAATGGCCTGGAGGTGATGGCAAAGGCAGGCTGAGCTCAGAAGGGCTGGCATCATTTCTTGGCTTTGCCACAAGCTCCCTGGAATATCCTTGGCTAGCTGACTTCACCTCTGTGTGCCTTTCCTTGTCAAGAGCTGCCGGTGGCAGTCCCTCTCTTCTCTGCTCACATTGCCCTGCGTCTGCAGGGTGCCTTGCACATCGGAGCTCGCCGACGTTACTCTATACAAAGAGGAGACCATTTGCAAAGCACGGGGAAAGGTGACTCCCCTTTATTTGTCATTTTTCGTAGCAGCCAGGAGCCAACAGCTCCTTGCCCGCAGATTTTAGAAGGCAAGGAATTGGTTTGTGTAGATCAATGTACAAATATTCCGTCAGGGCAAACACTGGACCCAGTTTCTTGCTGCTCTGAGTGTGTGACGTCTGGGTTGAAATCATGGAAGTGGGTGAACATGGTCCATTGGCTTCCCTGCCTGGTTTAACTCAAAGGTCTCTTGATTTCTCGCTCCACTGGTTTTGCATTTGGGTCACTTCTGGTTTCCAGTGACTATCTGGGGCTGGGTGGGGGAGTTGCAGGTATCTGAGAGGTGTGGGCTGGACAGCCCTCCACACGTCTGCTGCCCTGCCAGCCCAGGGCAGCTCCCATCTGCACCTGGCTCTGCTGGACAACACACTGGGCATGACAGGGAACAGGGGTTCGCGCTGTGCCCTGTCCTTGGTGGACTTGCTGGGAATGCTGAGGCAGGAGGGATGGCTTCACTCTGGGGACAGTAATGTTAAGCATTCAGATATCTGCAAAGTGTTTTGCTTTTGCCATGGATTTCCTAGGTAGCTGTGAGCAAGTTCTGTAACACCGGAGCTGCCCCACTGCAGGCTGCAGGTCCTAGCAGCACCCTGCCTGCCACATGAACAGACATTTCAAACACTCTGTGCTCCTTCCCTAAGAGGGGCAGGTAGCAATGCAAACCCGGGCCCTGTGAACCATCCAACTTGTTTCACGTGTGAGCCATTGCATGGTACTGATGATAGTTGCCTCAGACAGCAGATGGATTGAAACAAGTGTCTTTATGCTAGAAAAGCTTTCTAGTCTATCTCCTGGGTAGATTACGATTTTAGCCATATGCAAGAGTCTATAGTATTCCAAGGCTGGGGGAAACTTCCCTAGGAAGATGTGTACCAGAAGAAGTCATTTCATTCTGTGGCCAAAGGAGCTGCAAGAGGTATTGAAGGATGGAAAGGAAGTTCTTATCCAAGCTCCCTAGAAACTTGGAGCAGGGAGACTGCAGCTCCATGTAAAAGCAAGGCAGCAGAAGGCTCAGCAACTGCCCCAAAGTCCATCGGCATCCCTCTCCTTACCCCTCCTGCCCCACTGTGCTCCGGGAAAGCAGGCTGGGAATGTTTCAGACTGGATGAGTTATTACAAAATCCTGGTCAGGACAGAGAGAGATATGGAGGGTTTAAAGTTCGGTAATTGTTAATTATTACCCAAGCTTCCCGTGAGACCTTCTGGGAAAAAGACATGCCCCTCTCTTGCAAATGTGTTTCGTGGAACATTAGTCTCTGTCCTGGCCACGCTGAGTCTTTTCTCCCTGCCTTCTTTCTGCCTCCACTGGGATTAATAAAGAGATGCTGGAGAGCTTCTTATCTAGTAGCTGAATAATGTTTGTAATCCAGGGAGGGGAGACAGCTTTGATTCGGGAAAGAGAGCAAAGGGGAAAAAAAAAAAAGATGGGCTATTGGGGCAGGGGAAGGGTGTGGGCCAGGCTGGGCTGTGCTGGCGCGTGGGAAGCGGGCATGGCTGCTCCTGCACCCAACCTGTTCTGCAGAGAAAAGATGTGGGTTTCTAGGGCTTGTCGGGCTGGGGAAGAAAGGGCTGCACCCAGACACCGGCAGAAAAAAATAAATAAATCTGGGAACCCCCCTCTGAAGGAGAGGAAGCGCAGAACAGGAGTGCTGCGGACGACCCCGTCCAGACCAGGAGGCTCTGCGGCCTCCCACGAGCTGCTGCCCTGGCACAGAGCTCCCTGCGTTGCTGCCCAGCAGCTCCTGCTCTCCTTCTCCCAACCAGCAAAAGTGGCCGCATCCAAGCTGGCACCAGTGCTCTCGCCGGGCGGGAGCCCGCAGGCGAAGGGCCACACCTGAGAAGCAGGCCGGGCTCTCGCGCTTCTCACGGGTGTGGGCTGGGAGCCGGTTGGGCCGGGCTGGGCCCCCGAGGCCAGCATCTCTGTGAGCGTGCCAGGGCCACGGGAGAGGGAGCAGCTTGGTGCAGGAATGGTTGGCACAGGGAGAAGCGATTGCTCTTAGGCAGGAGGGGGTTTAGCTCCCCTCTCTCTGCAGCCTCCCAGCACGCTTGTATCTCGCCCTGGGAACGTCTGCTTTCCATTCCCAGCCTCTTCTGGCCCTTGAGCCCTGAAAATAGCTGCTTCCCAGGTGGGACCAAAGCTCCCATGGGCAAGAAAAGCAGCTGTCTGGTCCCTGTGGACCTGGGAAGAGGGCTGCAAAACTCAGCTGTGATCCACAGAGACTGAACTTGTCTGGAGCTGAGGAAGTGGTGATAATGGTGGTAACAGCTCCAAAACTGGCTCTGGAGAGCGAGCGTTGCTTTGGGTTCTTCAGGAGAAAACGGGCCTGAGCAGTTGAGACAGCCTGTTCCAGGAGCTAAGGTTCCTACTGGAAAAGTCACCTCTTTTATTATTAATTTCTTGCAACAGTGTTCCTTGGCATCTTTAGCCTGTATCTCCCCACGTAAGTCCTTCCCCTTTGCAGGTCCGGACTGCTTTGTAGGCTTTGAAGTGTGGTTTCATGCTTGCTGATTTCTCTCAAAATGCAACCAGTTCTGGGGCTGACCACACCAAGCTGTATGGGGTTTGCAGCCCACTCTGCAAATCCGGTGAGAAGAGATCTGAGAGCCCCCGAGAAACCCCCCCTTTGCTCTGGGTGCCTGGAGCACGCCTGGCTGCTCCTCTCAAATACTCCAGAGCAGTCGTGGCTATCTCCAGGAGGCCTGAGATGCTGTTTGTCTGCTCCAAAGCCCCACACCATGGCCCCACGTGGACAGGCTTGACAGTTAATCCGCAGGGAGATTAGTGGCTGAGTTTTATCTACACCCACCCGGGTCCTCATCCCCGGTCTGCTCAGATGAATCCGTCTGGGAGCCGGGGCAGGGCTGTGCCAGCTGAGCCCTGTGCCCGCTCGCTTCACAGCTGAAGAGGTGTGGCCCCTGTGCTTGCCTGCTCTGCAGTCCCCTGTCCTAGGGCGGGAGGGTTCCTAGAGGCGGGCAGGGAGATGCTCCAGCTGTCTGAGAGATCGTGGCTCTTCCCGTAGCCGGGGGAGTCCAGGTCATGGGATGGTGGTGCCCCTTGGGAGGAGGGCACGCATCTCCCTTCCTCCTGTGAAGCCTCCCCGAGGTGGCACCCAGCCCGCGGATGTGTCGCCGTGGCCAGAGGACGAGGGAGAGGAGCGCGAGGGGAGCGATCTCCCGGTCCCCACAGGGGTGCGGGCGGGGACCTCTCGCGCCCTGCCCTGTGCCCCTGCGTCGCTCCCCTCAAACTGGGATTTGGCTCGCCAGGACCATCTGTTCCTTTCGGCCCGTTGCCATGGCGACGGGGTGGCTTGAGATGGGGCTTCAACCAGCGGCAGCTGGGGATGCTGGGAAAAAAAATCCAGGTCTGTCTTTTTTTTTTTTTCCTGGGCGGAAATGAAGGAGAGAAGGAGGCTGAGTCCCTTCCTTCCTCCACATGTCCCTGCACGGCTGTCCTGACCCCAGGCTCCTCCTGCTCACCAGCCTTTCCCTTCCCATCTTTCCCTCCAGTCTGAGCCTCCCGTGCACATGTGCAGCGGCATGATGGGCCGTGGTTGTGGTCCCCCCCCAGCTGTGGTTGTGGCTGTGTCCCACCACATCCCACTTTGTCTGGGCCGCTGGCTCTCAGTCCAGCGGTAGGTAGCTCAGGCTGAAGGCACCTGTGCGGTGCTGAGCACGAGGAGGTTCAGAACATTTGCTGGTGAGTGGCTTGGTTCCTGCTCACGCTCAGCCCAAACACTGGGAGCAAGATTTCGGGTTCCTGCTTGCTACGCCGTGGTCGGGCCCCTCCTCTCCCGATGCAAACCTTGTGGTTGGATGGGAACATGTCGGCTGGTGGGCAAGTGTGGACTGGCAAACGGGCTGAGAACTGCTGCTGGCACTCCAGACATGGCCTGGCCTCCCACTCTGCTTCTGCACCAGCTGAGCCCGGGCCGTGCAGGGAGACCGGACAGATCCCCTCGCCCTGCCCGTGTGCGTAACCGTGGCGGTTCGGCTGTGGGGTTTAGTGCAAAGAGCCACTTGTCGGACCAAGTTACTCCCAGTTTTTCTTAGCAAGTAAGCCTGGAATACGGAGTAAGCCTGGTGAAAGTGGTGCACTGCTGTCTGTGGGTGTAAGCCTGTGTCTGTGTCTGTTGGTATATTTCAAGTGGAAATGGCTTTAAAAAAAACCAAAACCCGAGAAAAAGAAAAAGAGGGAGCAATAAATAACTATCTGCTTGTAGACGGCAAGATCTGGGCTAATGTGTGACAGATGAAAATGAAATGAACACAAAGTGACAGATTGACAGAAAGACAGACATGTTTTCGTGCTAGTTTAGCATCCTGATAGAAACAGAAGATAATTCAGGTTGCAGAGGACCTCGGGAGGTCACCTACCTACCCGCCGAAGCGGAGGGGTGTGCTAAACGCTCTCTGTCAAGAACTCGGTCCCCCTTCACCTTGCTGCAGCCACGCTAAAAGGCTGCTCTCGGAGGCAGGGCTTTGCAGGGCGGTGGCGGCAGGAGCTGGGGGGCTGAGCCCGAGCGCAGGGCAGTTCCTGAGCGGTAATTGCAAACTGATGTTAATGGGGCTGAGAGAGGCGGGGGGGGCAACAGGCAGCGGGTAAAACAGTAGCAAGCTGGGTGAAGCCTAAAGCCAGAGCTCCTTTTGGGTGCGATGCTGGCTGGAAAGGCAGTCTGGGGTTTTCGATGATGAGGCTTTTTGTTTGTTTCTAGTAAATCTAGGGAAGCGGGATCGATGAAGCAAGTTATCAGTGTATACCTTTGTGTTGCAGTCCCGCTGTGCTAGCTGCAGTACCAGCCGGGAGATTTTTCCACCTCTGGCTTTACCCTGCACTGGATGTGTCTCTGGATATGTTTTCTCCCAGGGCGGGAAGGTGTTTGGGGCCAGGGCTGAGTCTGCTGCCTTGGAGATAAGTCTTGGTTTCCCAGTGAGAGCTGTGGGAAAGGGAGTATCAGACCTGAGGCTTCACTGACCTGTTCTGGGAGCTGAGAGGAGAACCCCAGGGGCTCGTGTGGCCCTTGTGAGTGCAGAGCTGGCTTAAAGTCACCTTCCTCTCCCCTTGTGTCCCAGATCTGAGTGCAGCAGGACTGAATGTCACCTGTTCCCTTGTGACTAGCGATTTACAAGCGCTCATCCTGCTTCTTGTTTGCAGAGCAAATGCCCTTTTCCTGTTGGCTCTGTCTGCCCTGCAGTAGGGAATCAGCATATTCTGGTCTTGAAGCTTCTCCCAGATTTATGAGCTTGCTCTTCACCTTGAGAGTAAGGCTTCCTTGCCCTGAGAAAGCTTTGAAACCCAAAACACCGATTGCTGACTTAAGCAAACACCACTGATCCTCCAGCAAGTAAAATTTCTTTCTTTTTCTTTTTCAGGACACAGGTTGTTGAGGTTTTGTTGTTGTCCTCTCTGTATTTCTCTTTTTCTCTGAAGATGTGAATCCCAAATGGTTCTGAGCAAAATCAATGAGATTTGAAAAGAACTCATCGATAACACTTATGGGGGATATTGCCTCCTTGCCAGAGACCGACAAAACCCCACAAAAAACTCCCCTCAGTTTCCTCTCCCCTTGAAAAGCAAGGTTCCTTAATTGGCTTTTAATCTGGGGAAGATGAGAGCTGTTTGCATTGAATTGGTAATAGGGGATAATATCTTACCCTGAGTGATGGGTTATTTGATCTCTGTGCGTCAGAAACCTGAGCATATGTCTGTGAAATCAGACGGTGGGGGGGTTACCAGGGTTGGCTTAGGGCCCAAATAGGAGCACAGCTGCTTTTTTATTTCCAATAATAATTAGAAATAAGAAGGGGGAACAGTCACCTTTTGTCCTGTTGCTCCAGGGCATCAAATGATGCCTAGGGAAGCCTAGGGAAAATCATTCAAAGACATGCATGGGGCATCCGAGGGGTGTTAACACTACCTAGCCATTTAATGCTGCAGGCTGCCCCACCTCAGCTTGCCTTTAGCGAGGCCTCGAGACCTCGAAGGCTGCAAATGCCTTTCTGAGCAGCTGCACAGCAAGGAGGGCAGCTCTGCTCCCTGCAGCCCTGCGGCACTTGCTGCACTCGAAGCGTGTGAGGAGCCCTAAGGAGAGGACAGCTGCCGGGGGTACAGCGATGGGCAGACCTGCACACCCCCTGCCCATCATCACACTGCTGGTCAGTGCGTGCCAGACAGTCTGAAAACATCCCTCAGGCTCACGCTTATGGCCCTTCCACCCGGGAGGAGGAGGAGGAGCAGGAAAGACGAAGGCTGGGCCATCCAGAGAAATGTGCGATCATTTTTTTAAGACGGACAAACCTCTGTCATGGTGTGATCAGTGTTTAATAGGGCTGCAAGAAACGGGCGGTTTTGGCATGGGGATAGTGTTTTGACCTTGGTTCCCCCACGCTCGTGCCCTGGCTGTCAGTGCACAGGGCCAAACACTGCAGCGATGGCAGCCTCGCTGACCTCCGCAGCTGCAGGCTCGGTGCTGGCCGGACGCTGCCCAGAGCAGCAGCCCAGCCCCGGGCTCTGTGCCTCTTGCACAGCTCACCTCCTTCTGTGTCTAAATGTCATTGTCCGGCTTCCGCGGGTCCCAAACTGGGCTTTGGAAAGGGGATGAAAGGGGGATAAATCAGGCGGTCACCAGTTTACCCTCCCGAAGCGACGTTAGCTCTGCAGGCATCAGGGAGGTTTTGTAGTGAGATGCAGAGCGAAGATCATTGACGTCATTAGCCTATGGATTGGGTCTGAAGTCGGTTCACTCATGCGGTGCAGGGAGGAGCGGTAGGTGCTGGGAGGCATGTGGACCTCGGAGGGCAATGCACCGACAGCGCCGGGTCCCTGAGCGCTGAGCGCAGTGAAACGTGCTCTTAAATGCCTCCTGGCTTCAAGCTGACTCAAGCACACATGGGAAACTTGTTGATGTGGATGACACCGTTCATTCCTGGCTGGTTTTGTTTGTTTTGTTTTGTTTCTTGCTGCAGCTGCCTTTGGAGCAATAAATAGCTGTGGATCTTGCTTGTGGTCTGTGCAAAGTAGTTAATATTTAATCAGAGGACTGAAGCAGGATTTGTTTGGTTGGCAAAACATAAAAATTGCTTTTTGTGTTTTTAGAGCTAGGCAGATAGGGCCAGACGTTCCCAAAAGCTCAGGGTCTCCTTTTAATTAATCATTTCTTTCAGATTGTAGGACACTGGTCAGTGACAGGTCTTCTAAAGACCTCAGCTCCCAGCAAACCGCCCTAAGAAATGCCAGAATATCTGAAACGACTGGCACCCAGCACAGCCCTGGTCTGAAATATTATGTATAGAAAAAGCCCTGCTGACACATGCTAGCAAAATGTTATCTGCATCCGCTCCCCGACTCCTGTTCCTTCTTGGGGTTTTCCTCCAGTTCTGTTCACATGGTTGGATTCTGCTCCCCAGGTAGGAGGTGAGAGGGATATCTTTCCTGAAGCAGGATCTAGCTTTCTTAGGAGGTCTTCCCTCTGGCTTTGTTAGTATTAGGGATCCAGGCCCTTTACAACTGTTAGTGTAGAAACCCTGCTGCAAACCCCTAAAGGAGCACGGTTGAGCTTTGATTCCCCCATTAATGATTTTTGGTTGCCTGCAGAAAGGTTTCCAGGAAGTATGTACAGTTGGAGTCCTTGGCCAGGCTATCTGGAGCATTGTTCCCCTTCTTCTGACTCCTTCAGGCCAAGGTCAGAGAACAGAAGAGATGCCCAGTCTCTCGAGAGGGCTGTTGCCAAACAGGAAGGTGGCAGCTGTAACATTTAGAGTGAAGCATTTCAGGGAGGTGGTTGAGTCACCACCCCCAGATATGTTTAAAAGCCATATAGATGTGGTGCTTGAGGATATGGCTTCATGGTGTACTTGGTAGAGTAAGGTTAATGGTCAGACTCGGTGATCTTAAAAGGTCTTTTCCAACCTTGATGACTGTATGATTCTATGATCCAGGAATGCTCCTTATCCCAAGTCCTGAACCCACTGGAGTACCAGAGACAGGATACTGCTCACCAGCTGATCTGCCACATCCTGCCTCTCCTGGTCCCTGTGGAATTTTTATTGCCCCTTTTGTCCTGTCATTTGGGAAAGACACTGTCACACCAGCCTTAGAAATCTGCTGTTTCCCCTCTTCACCTCAAAGCACACAGTCTCTTTCCAGGGAGATAGGAGCGAAGCCCGTCAGAGCCAGCCAGAGCCCTCAGCACTGTGTTAGCAGAAAGCTCAATCCCTGCTCGATGGATCCCATCCCTCTGCAGAGCACAGCTCCCAGCTTGGATCCTAGTTGCTCCTGTTTGCAACATTTCCATGTTGACTTCATATTGGTGTAGGAATTTGACAATCCATGGGGTTCTCCAGTATATTTTGCACTGCCAGGTCTTTGGATTATCATCCCTTGAGACTAGGCGGTGGGATGGCCAAGATTTAGACAGCTGGTGTTTTCATTGTGTAGGAGGACATGGTTTATTTGCGAGAAGGACCAAGCACCAGCATGTCAGCTCTGTTGCCTGATGATCAGAACATCACACCTGCTAAAAACCAGCAATTGTATTAGGTCATGGAGTCCAGCAGTCCACCTCCAGGGACCGGTGCCTTGTCAGG
The DNA here is from genome assembly GCA_025331215.1 of Actenoides lindsayi. Lineage (NCBI taxonomy): Eukaryota > Metazoa > Chordata > Aves > Coraciiformes > Alcedinidae > Actenoides > Actenoides lindsayi. The sequence goes on from WTSP01016896.1 coordinate 20,745, forward strand.
TCTTGTTTCTGAGGGTGCAGGGTCTTGTGTGCTGACCTGTTGATGGACAGTTATGCAAAGGATGGAGACCTTGATTCTGACCCTGTTGATCCAAACACTCCCTTCTGGGGCTGTTCCCACAGGGCTGACTGAAGTGTAGCCGCCTTTGTGAGCTGCCTATGGGATGGATCTTTTCCAATGTCACCTTTCACTGCCACATTCGTCAGTGTACAGGTGACGCTCGGTGCGGGATCCAGCCCACAGCCCTTTCTGCTGTGACGAGCAAGGTGGTGCAGGGGTTGCAGGATGGGGTTAATGCCCTGCCAAGGCATCCTTTGTTCTGGGCAGGCTGCTGAGGTTTGGAAATGGAGCGCTAAGAAGTGAACACCACGAAATATATACGTCCGCACTTTATGATGCTGATTTTCAGTTTCAACAGCTGTTCCATTTGGAACGGATGAACATGTACTCCAGTTTAGTAGGAGTCAATTAAAAATAAACCGAAGGAGAAGGGCTGGCGTTGGAGCCCAGCGACGCTCGTCGGACAGAAAAGTCGCATCCTTTCAAGCCTGGATTTCCACTCCCCGTTTGCCACAGGCGGCAGGATCTAACTGGGAGCTCTCATTAGCATAGAAATGCAGTTGGTTGCTCTGAATTCCTGGCCCCATCGCTTTGTTCCTGCTCATGGCGGGAGCGGTGATAAAACCGCCTCCCCGCCGCTCCGTCCCGGCCCCTTCCCCCGAAGCTCTTTGTGCGGGGGGCCGGGGCCAGGGGCCGCGGGTCGCGGTCGCCTCCCGCCGGGGCCGGGGCCGGGAGGAGGCTGGGGCCGGGCTACCCGCGAGGATTAGACAGCGGGCATCGCCGGGGAGGGGGCAGGGACGGGTTGCCGTCTCCTCTCCTTGCTTTTCTACCTTCTGTGGCTAGAACATGGCCATAGGATGCGGACATCCTCGGAGGTGGGGTTTTTTTTTTGTCCTCCTGCTTCTCCAAAGCGACAAGGAAAGAGAACGTTGGCTTAGCCCTGCATCTGCACGGGTGACCATCCTGCTGTCTGGGGAGCACAGGAGAGGAGTGCTTGGAGGATGACAGTTTGATTACAGACAGGACTCCTGTAATGTCCCTGCTCTTATTCCTGGTCTGACCACGTATTTTTTGGCAAGAAATCTCGCATCTTTCTGCCTGTGTTTTTGCCAGCAAGAAATTGCAAGCAAGGTAGGGAAGTAGAGGGTCATTCAGGGAATGTAGGGTGTGGTGTGTGCCTTCCTAACGGAAAGGAGCTAATTGCCCACAGTAGGATCTTAAGTTTCCTCCCTTTCCCAGTACTGCTAAATGAGTGCTCGTTTTGAGCCTCTCTCGCTTCTGAGAAGAGGAAATGTGGACAGGTCCTTGCAGCATCAGTCTGCCAGTGCCTCCGCCCCTGAAACAAATACAGCTGGGCTCCCACTGCCTATGTCCCATAGACTGGCTGTTCAGGAGGGCAAGAGGGGGTGGGAGAGAGAAGAGGCCAAGCATCGTTTTACAAAGGCTAGATTGAGCAGTTGGGCCAAGATGCATCATCTTTAAGTGATGAGTCAGAAATCTGATCCACAGGCAGTGTCAGTTTTCACAGAGGGGTGGTTTGCAGGGGGAGGAGAGAACAGACAAGTGCTTTGCTTAGAAATTTGGTCAAGAACTAGTACTGCCAAGGAGACTCTGGAGGAGGAGATAGGTTCAGCTGATGTTCCCCTTGTGGCTTGTGATTTGGGCTGTCCAGCTTAAGAGTGAGTAAGGCCACCAGCACTTCATAAGTCATTCCTGAAAAGAAAATGTAGGCCAAGGTCTCCTGAACAAGTGTTTTGAGCAGTTGTTGGGTCTGTCGCTAAGTGAGCAGAGCCCTCTCTCTAGTTCAGGTCAGTGAGAAAGGCTTGATTTCACTGGGGATGAGTTCCTGCGGGACCCTGCTTTGACATCGAATGGGAATATGGAGCTAAGCATCCAGACTTCTTCATGTCCAAAGAAACAAATAGGCAGCACACTGGGTGAATTATGCAGTAGAAATTTCTCTTCATGGACTCCTCAGTCAGTGCAGGCAGCCAGCAAAGATGAAGATGTCTGCACTGTGCAGCATGAGCTGTGGTTTTCCACGAGGGGGGCTGGCTTGTTGTGCAGGCAGAGTTTCTACTCCTCTCACCTTTCTGCCACTGCAACTTTAGGAGCCATTTCAGTAGCTTGGCATCATTTTTCTGGAGATGCTAAACAGCTCTACAGAGTGGAAAATGGCCCCACTCTTGGAGCCTCCTTCTCCCCTTCCCTGCTTCTCTCAATCACTCCCTGTGCCTTCCAACATTTTTAGTAGTGTTTGTGTGACAGGAAAACACAGGGATGAGAAATTAAATGAGAAATGTATTAATATATTAATATGACAGAACTATTTACTGCCGCTCCAAGATTCATCTCCTTGCCTGAGTTCCCACAGACCAATGACTTGGTCCCAAGAGTTGCATTACCACAACAGTAAGGCTGAGAAGAGACTCCCAAGGGGAACGAAGAGCAAAACACACAGCCTGGGCAGACAGGGGCACAGCGGCATCCTGGCACTCAGTCTGGGTGTGCACAGAAAGCTAAGGATAAGACAGAGCAGGAATGACTGGACAAAAGCTGAGCCATCACCTCCCTTTCATCTGCTAGTGCTCACTGTGGTAATTCCCAGTATAGTGCTCTGGGACTATTCCCAGTATAGGAAGCTCTGGGACAGAAGCACTAGTGTGACAGTGGACAATACCAGTGATCTGGCTGCGAACTGGTGTCTGCACTGCAGGAGTTACTTTCCATTCATCTAAAGAAGGTGCTGACTCTGAAAGCTGAAGTCTTCTGAGTGTGTCTGACAAGAGCTTACGTGGTACTGGCTGCGGCTGGGAGGCCTTGCACTCCTGCTTGCACTTCTGTTCCTGTTAACTTGTTATTTAACACGAGTATGGGCAGAATTCTGCAGTCCTGTGAGATGCCAAAACGCGCTGATGAATCCCCTGGCTTCAGCCCCTAGCAGCAATGAAAAAGCCATTTGTCCTCAATGTGTTCACTGAAAAATTCTTGGTTCATTTTGTTCTTCATCACCTTCCATGTATCAAGGCCTGGGACTCTATTTAAAATCTATTTGAACAGCAGTTCAAAGGTTTCACAATGTCTTGGTGAGGTTTCATGGGCTGTGTATTCAGTCAGTGACTTCTCTGCATCCCTCAAGATCTTTTGCTCTATTTCCACATCTTTGTATAAAACAAAGGCAGTGGATCAAGATCGGTTTTCAAACAAGCTCTCTGCGTGCTGCAGGGACCTTTGGTCCTGATCCTTCCTCAGCAGGCAGTAGAAAACAAGGACAGTGCAGGCTCTTAAGTGAGCAGTGCTGAGAAATCACTGTTGTGGTGCTTCCAGTTGCTGGATGTCTTTGCATTCGCGTTAAGTGCGGATGTTTCAAGGTGGGGTTGGCAGGGAAAAGTTTCTGCAGTGAGTTGGGGGTCAAGTGAGCCTCCTCAGCTCTCCCCACACACCCGGCTCCCTCTTTGCCATTTGTGAGTTTTCCTGCTCTAGATTTGTCAGGTTGCTCTCTCTGGCAGTGAAGGACAATGCTGTTGCGTGCAGAGGTGCCAGAAGGGCAGAGCAAAAGACAGTGTGGAGGGTGGGAGAAAAGGAAAAAAAAAGAGATCGGAAGTGTAAGTCAGGTGCATTTGTGCGTGTTCTGGAGCCTGACGCTCTCCTTCCCCTTCCTCCTGGGAAGGCAGAGTGGAGAGATGGAGGGGGAGCTTCGCAGCCAGCTCTTTGCTGGCTGCCCTTGACACGCAAGAGGGAAATCACCATGCTGGCAGGGACCCCAAGGCAAGCAGTTCCAGCACAGCTTGCCTCCCCTGCACGCCATCCCCCAGGAGAAGGCATGGATGCTGCCAGCAGACCCTGGCACCACAGCTACACTGAGCGGCTCCAAAGAGAGCCCCGGGCTTTCCTTGGTGCAATACAGCTCTGCTGCGCGCTGCAGCTCAGGACCCTGCCTCTGGCTCCCAGAAAGAGCTGGAGGGAAGCTGGAGCTCTGCTTCTGTACCAAGAATCAGAGCTAAGCTGCAACACAAGTTGGAGTTAGCAAACAGGAGCCCAGCACCTCCTCCTTTGGCGTCAGGATCTCCTGGCTCTGTGGATGCTGACATTACCCAGCAGCTCCTTCACTGCCTACATCTGTTTGCAGGAGGCAGTGGCCTGATGACAGCAGGACAATTTAAAATGCCCGTGTGTCACTCTCCCCTCCTTCACCAGGCTGGGAAGCAGGAGGGCAGAGCAGGCTGTGGGAGCAGGACCCTAGAACCTGTGCTGATGCCAGTGTTGGCCAGCTCCTCCCGCATCTCCCAAATCACCCCCTTGTTTGGTTGAGGGGTTAGTGGAGAGTCCTCTCTGCACGTGGCCTGCACCAGGGCATGGGTCCTGTGGGGCAAGAGAGACCCACCAGGCACCACAGGGGCTTTACCACCAGGGCAGTTGGTACAGCTGAAGGTGCTGTGCCTCCCACTGTGCTCCAGCCCAAGGCAGCTCCTGCAAATGAGGTCAGGCCGAGAAGCACTGGCCCTGCTTTCCTCCTGCTCTGCCCAGCTGCTCCATGCTGAACCCTCTCCCTGGGAAGGTCTCTCATTTATGGGCTGGGTTTCTCTTTTGGCTGCTTTGTTTACAGGGGAATAAATGACACAATCAGGCGGCCTGATCTTATGTGTTAGGGGGGAGGGGAGGATTGATCGAGATCTTCATTGTTGCTGCAATCAGCTTAGGCATTGGATCAGGGTCTGGAGACATCAGCCTTGGTAGGGAGACCGAGTCCCTGCTCTGCCTTCAGGGACAGGGCTTTTGTGGGAGCACAGCCGATCCCAGCGTCACACTGCCACTGTAGCCAGATCACTTTCCCAGTCTTCCAGCCCTCTCCTTTCTCCCCACTGCAGTTCCCTGCTTTTCAAGGCCAACCACTGTGGACAGGCACGAGCCAGCCCATCACTTCCTCCCCTCCTGTTCCCTGTGCACTTGTGCGGGCTTGCTCCTTGTCCCACTTTGCTGGGTGACACCTCTTCCCATGGAGCTCCTGGCGCTTTGCCTCTCCCCATCTCTCACATCTCTTGCTCCTGTTTGCTCGCTGGTGCTATGGTTGGAGGGCTAAAGCAGAGGGAGATGTCACAGTGCCTGCGCCCTTCATCCTGCCAGCACCTGAGCGCGCACAGCCGGCAAGCTGCTGTGGTAGCCGTAGCCAAACGTGGGATGGAGAAGGCGGGTAGGGAGTGAGCGTGGGAGAAAAGGGCCCACGTACAAAATATTCCAAGTGAGGAGAATTGGCATGTTTGCTAATGCTGTAAAGAAGGAGGCAGCCTTTTCTCAAGCCCTGGGGCAGATAGGTAGGCAATAAAGGAGAAAAAACCACTAGAAGTGAGATCCGCCAGGCTGACGGCCCAAGCAAGCTGAAACCTGCCTGGTAAGGAGACTTGTTCCAGAGTGGAAAGGGGCAAATTCCCAGTCAGGACTGGTTCTGTGCAGTCCCTTTCTCATGGTAATGGAACCCAAGGTATCCAGGAAAAGCTGGGCTTTCATCGGTATCTGGAGGGGAACTCTGCCCCCAACCCTTAACCTTAACTTCAGGCTGCTCCAAGCTTGAGGAAGCCTGTGAACTCATTTTATGCCCAGTCTGAAATGCAAGCCCAACCCAACAATTTCTCTCTGCAAGTCACAACTCACAGGGCTTATCTGGGTCCCATCTGAAGCCACGCTAGGGCTAATTTACAATGACAGTATAAAAGCAAGCTAATTCTAGCACCACGCCAGGACCTTTCACTTGTGCTCAACCATGGAGAGCCCACCAGAATAGGAATGAGAGGAAACCTTTTTAGTGGATTCTGCTGTGACAGCTGGATTTTTCCTCTACAGAGGACTCATGAAGTCCCAAATATCACCCCACTACTGGCTTCACTGATCCTTTCCCTGTTCCATATGCAATGTTTGCAACTGTCCTCGATTCTCGCACCGGAGCAGCTGCATTTAGCGTGCCCACCCTTGCTGAGGCTGAAGGAGGGGAGGGTGATGGTTTTTCTGCATGAAACCATCCCTTGTCACTCGGACTGGGAGCCAAGTACATTCCTCAACAAGCCAGCACAGACCCCTCTCCTGGCATGCACACCTCTCCCTGCTTTGCACATCCCTGTGTTTACAATGGCCTGATAGGTCCCCAGCGATGGGGACTGATTCCATGGCCTTTTTGCTTTCCCGCTGACGTTTCTAACTAAAGTTGCATTTCTGGGGCAAGTCGGAGCAGGCGGCCCAGTTTCTGGTTGGACAGGCTTTGTTTGTGCTCTGGGAGAAATGGAGAGGTTGGCTGCAGGCCTCAACTGGGATGGGAGTTGCACGGTTGTGGCCTGGGAGGGAGAGAGGGCATGCTGCAACTTGCTGCCCGTTGCTGCCCCTCTCCCTGGTTCCCTCTCAGGGTTTTGAACTTTGGAAATGTCTCCCTGCAAAAGGAGGTGTGAAATGGCACCAGTGGGAAGCAAAGAAAGAAGAAGGGGAAGAGCAGAAGCAGGTGATTCTGTCATATGGGGTAGACTTGCTGCAGTGTGAGCGCTGAGCGCCTGTTGAGGCCAGTTTGGAGGTGTAGGGAACACCAGACATTCCCCATGAGCTAATGCTCCAGGCTCTGGAATTAAATGGCCTGTACTCTCCTGTCATCTTGGGGAATGCTACTCAAGTGGCACACCACTCTGGTAGCTCAGGCAGGGCCACGTGAATCCAGGAAGGTCCTCTGAGTCCCCATGGCCCCCACAGAGCTGGATCTCTGCCTTTGGAGTCCAGGCTCCAGTGGTGGAAGCCAGCCTCTCCCTTGCCTTCTTGCTGCACCTGCTGAGAGCTCTGTGCAACTTGGAGCTGTTTCATGAGTAGCTGGACATTAGATGGATGGCAGAGGAGCATCACAGGGTGCCTTGAACATGTGGCCGAGGGACCTGGTTTCCCTCTCTCACGTGAGCCAGCCATGAGACTGGGGAGTGCTCACGTGTGATGAGGAGGAACAGCATGGTTTCCCTTTCCCACTTCCCTCTCTTCACCTCTTTCTCCATTTTAAATGTTGTGGGTTTTTTTCCCAACCCTTTCTCCTTCCATCCCGCTCCTCTCTCTGCTATCCTTTTGTCTTTGTTTCAATCCCCTTCCTACGTGTCTGCAGAATGCCTCTGCCCAGACACAACAGACGCTGAAGGGCAAGACTGGAACTACTCTAGATGCAATCTCCATTTCGCTCAAGGATCATTAATTACCTTGATGATTAAATACAATTAAAAATCCGTAAGACCTTTCTGATATCAGAGCCTTTAGCAAGGGCAGCTCTTAGGAACCTTCACCAACAGGAAAACAAAAGGAGGAGATGGACCAGTAAATCAGGGAATCCCAATTAAAATCCATGCTTAGCTCATTAACCTAATTACACATTGTGTCGCCCTAGCCTCAGCTCCACGGAGGGGGAAGAGGCAGCAGGGGGGGCAGGCTAGTTACCCGTGTGCTAACCCTACCGGGTTGTTTATTTTAAAGCTCTGTTGTCTCTTTGGCTGAGAAAATGGCCTTTGTGAGGGATTTCTAGCTGGGCTGTGAAGTTGAGAAACGTTTGTGCCAAGCCCTGAAAGGCGGCGTGCGTGCATGTAATACAGCCTGTATTTCCTCTTCCCTGAAATGTACGTTCTACACACACCCTCCTCTATCCCTGCTTGCCAGATGGCACCTCCAGTGCTGGGCAGGAACCTTCCCACACCCGCTTCACCCTCATCCCTTACCCTTGGAGAGGCATTGGCAGAGCTGGTGGAAGAACAGCGTCTGAATGGGTTAATAAGGGAGATGAGGAGGAGAAGGGATCTCCAAGAAAGGGGAAAAGTGGGGGGTTGGTGCTGAGCATGGGGGCAGGCTCCCTTGCTGCAGAGCCGAGGCTGAAGCATGCCAGGCCTCCGTGGCTTGCACCTTGCTCTGCAGGAAGCCACCTGCTCTAGGTATCTGCTGTTGCACCAGACATCCCTGTCCTTTCTTTCCTTCCCCTTTCTCACCACAGGGACACCAGGTTGCACGAAGGGCTTCTCTCAGCCTGTCCAAGATCCTGCTCCTAAAGCCCCGCACAGTCTGGCAGGCAGAAGTCTGTGTCCCACAGGAGCTTACGCCAGTTACTGGGGAGGGAGGAGGGAGGAATGGTGCACGTCTGTCCCACTGAGAAAGGGAGAGAACGGGAACATTTGCAGGCCCCGCCTCTGCTGAATCCAGGTGACTCACGGATTTGTGGCTTTTCCACTCGAAAGTCTGAGGGCTGGATCCTGCGGTGTGCAGCTGCGTTCAGCGTGCTTCGCTGCCTACGTGTCTGTGTTCAAAGGGACAAGGAGGAGGCGGCAGGCCCCAGCATGTCCCACCCGTACCCAGGCAAATTTGGAAAAGCAAGTCAGAGCTCGAAGAGGTCAGGGTGCGGCTTCCCACATGGCAGGACAAGGGAAACAGGAGCATTCTGGAGACCCCGCGTCCCGTGGGACCAAGCTGTGACTTTCCTAATACCTGCAAACACGGAGAGAGAAGGGAAGGAGGCAGGGAGCGAGGAAGGCACGCTCCCCTCCTCAGAGCAGCTCCGTGTGGGGTCTACGCAGCAGAGCCATTGCCAGCTGGGAGAGGGCATGTTTCCCCTGGGGAACATCACTGCAGTCCCTGGGTCGGCAGGGCCTGCAGTGCCCTGCAGAGAGCTTGGGAAGGAGGCAGGGTCAGAGCTGAGAGGGGAGGTGGTCACGTGCAGAAGTTTCGATAGAAGCACAGCACAGCTTGCCGAGCAATATGCCATGGATGGGCTATTGGAGCTCCTGAGGGGGAACACTGCCATAGCCTCAGGTGGCTTCACACAGGGCCAGGGTGACCCAGTTGGCAGGCAAATGGCCATCCCTGCACTGGGAAGAGCGGCTGTTCAGCACTGGCTCCCATCTTAGTCTCCTGGGAAAAATCTGTTCCTTCCCTTCCCTCTGCCCACATGTAAACACACCCAAACACCATTTTCTTTCACATGACTGTGCTGCGGGCACGTGAGGAAGATGGCAGGGATATGAGGGGACCAGAAGCCATGGGGAACTACAGGGAGTACGGTAGGGCCAGGTAGGCTGGGGACAGGTGGGCTCAAATAGGCAGATGGAGCCCAGAGGTGCAAGCAACCTGCTGAGTGGGTGCAATGGGATCATGACAGAGCAAGTCCCTTTGCACAGCAGTCCAACGTTCCTGTTTAGTCCTGGGCTGAGCCACGCTGAGGGTGTTTGGCCTGGCACCAGTTTACCTGAACACAGTGTGCATGAGAACAGCAATTCAGAAACTTCCACGGCGGGTGCCAACTTGAACTGAGACTGCGGAGCAGCCAGGATGCATAAAGGTGATCAGAATCCTTTGAACTTCAAGAGAACAACAAATAGGAAACAGGTTGGGAAGTTCAGGATGCGGCTTCTGGGTTTTGTTGGTTTTTTTTTTCCCTGATTAATTTGTCCTTACTTTGGAAAGAAAAAAATCCCTCTCTCTTAACAAGCTGTGTATCAGTTTTGTGGGGTTACTGTGCTAAACCCTAAATCCACTGCCTCTGGCTGTTGCTGGGGATGACACATCCTGGAAGACACAGTGATCTCCTAAAGCTCTAGGGCTCTGAGTAAGTGGGATCTGCCTCTCTGCAATGATATGAATGGAAAAGCAGCAACTCCAAAGCCTGTTGAAGTCACAGTTCCAGGCATTTTGCAGGGCATGTTGTAATCAGGATGGGAGGTTTGCAGTAGTACTGATCTGGGACCACAGGCATTGCCCCAAACCAAACAGCAGACTCTAGGGTGCAGGGACAAGTTATCCCCATCACCATAAAACTGTGGGCCAGCTCTCACAGAAGAATTTAATCTAGCAGAAGATCAGCAGGCAGCCTTCCTGAGAGATCCCAGGCCCACTGGGACAGCAGGGCTTATTTTACACATTGACCGTTCTCTGGCTGGTGCTCTGCTTCCAGGTAATTAAAACGGCTTAACCCTGCAGCCCAAACAGCTGCCTGCAGATAGCTTGTCTTTGTGCCCAAGGGACCCTTACCTCATTGTCTGCTCCAGAGAACCCCTTAAATGCAAGGCATGTTTGGAGGATACAGGGATTTCGTTACACAATGAGAGAGGGAAAGCAGAAACTCAAACACCTTTTTCTGGGATCAAGGCAACGGAAAGAAAGAGTCCATGAGAGAAGAGTAGAGAAAAAACAAAGATCTGAAGGATGTGAAAAAGCAGAGGATTTGTAAGTCCTACAGTGGGAGAATCTGGAGTCTATTTCTCAGTTCTGCCAGGTGTAGCTGGAGTATTCCCAGAGCAAACAGCACAATTACTTTAGATTCACACTGTGCCAGTGAGCTGTCAGGCCTGAGGTCTCAGACTCCCAGAGTGTCCTGTGCAGACTTGCATATAAGCTGCTACCCTTTCCTAAGGGATATGGGAGCTCCCGAGAGGAAAGGCCACATTCACTTTTCTGAGGACAACTGTAAACTTCCTTTTTCTCTTGGGCTTCCTGTTGCTTCCCTGTCTGAATCCTTCGCTTTGAGGAGATCCAGAGCAAAAAAACCCAGTCCTTTTCTTAGTGCTTGTTGAGCTTGTATAGCCCACAGAGGTGAAAATTGCCTTGGGTAGAAGATAGGGCTGTCCTTTTAGGTTGACTTCAGCCCTGCAAAGAGAGTTATTTCCCATTTGAGGGGTGTTATTTCCTTCTGATGGGATCTCTCCTAAGGAAGGCTTGTCTCTCCCCTAAATGAAGTCTCTTCATTTCCCTTTGGGGCACATCATTCTTATCCTCTTGTGCTCTCTCTCCTCCATCCCACTGCCCCTGTGTTTTGCTGGGTCTGGGCACAGCATGACTTCAAATGCAGAGCTCTGCATTCTTGCATGGGTGATTCCAGCGTGGAATGATCTGCTCTCCACACTATTGATCTGTTGAGAGTTGAGCTCAAAGACCTTTTCGCTATGACTGTAGTAGATTTGTTGCTGTGACAGCATCAGAAACAGGAGATTCTCAAGTCTGGTACCTTTCCAGAACTAGGAAGAAACTTAGCTTTTGGTTTAATTCATGATTCTGTCATTTCATCCAATCTGTGGGTACACTGGCAAGACACCGGTCTGTGTCTTGCAGCAGTATTCCCCTTGCTTAGACCAACCAAGGCTGCTTAGCACATGTGAAGAGTCCTTTACCAGAATGGCTATAACATTTTCCAGTGCCCGAGCTTACTTTCAGTGAGCAAGTTGATCTGTATCTGCACAGTACTGTGCTGTGCCAGGAGGACATGTCTTGCTCTGCTCTGTGTTCACACATGGTGACAGCATGCCTTAAAAATGGTGTTTCTTTCTGCCCACCTTTGCCTCCTCTCAGAGTTTCTACAGACAAGCCTTTGTTGCCAGACGCAGCCCTGGAGACCTCTACCCTTAGCTGAAGATTGACCCTTTGAACTCTCTAACCCCCACACTAATAGGAGTTAATGACATTTATCTACATACTTATCTTTCTTTTCCACTGCCTACTCCATTATTCCTCACACTGAAGTATCTGGATACTCTGCCAGTAATGGTTTGTGGCATCTAGGTGACATTAACTCTTTTTCCATGATGGGAGAATTACTGTTCAAACGAATCAAGAAGCTTCCTTTAATCTCTTTTCCTCATTTTCTTTCTTTCTTTTTTTGTATCCATTTAATACCCATGTGGTTATTTCTGGAACTCTTTTCTCCACTACTATTCTGGTCATTTTTTACGAAATTGGAGATGGGACTTTTTGTCCTCTTTTCTCTTGCTGTTAGCTATTTATATCCTTCCATCCATCTTCTTAGGTAGTCAAGCATCCAGCTGTGTTATATCTGTCACCTTGGTACCTAAGCAACAAGTAAAGATGTTTCTTAACAGCTGTTAGCTCAAGCAATGGCTGCTCTAGAGCAGGGGTGGCAAACAAGTGACACTCGAGCTGCTGTGCAGCTTTTGAGCAATTCCAGCCCAGCTGCCCAGAGGTGGTGAAGCACCATGGGGAGCCCTGCCCAGGCTTGGCTTGTCCTTCTGAGGAGCATCAGAGCCTCAGACGGGGTGTTCTTATCTCCTAGGGATTCATTCTGCACAGCTCCTCCTTCCCTTGCTCCCTTACTTGTGTGATGGCCCTCAGCTGTTCTGGGACCTGGCACGGTAGGTCAAGAAAGTCCATCGCATCTGACCTACAAGTCTCCCTGCTTCTGCCTCCAGCGTTTTGGCTCCAGAGTCCTTTCCCCCATCCTCAGACAGCTCCCTGGTAGGGGACGGGGCTGTTTCTGCGGGAGCGCTGGCTGTGCGGGGCTGTGGTGCTGCCGGGGAGCATCTGTCCTCTCTCCAGCCCTCGGGGGAGGTGGTGGGGCAGACCCGCTGCGGTGCGAAGCGTGGGGGTGCTGCGCGAGGAGGGTCGGGGCGTGGGGCTGCCGTCGGGGTGCCGGCTGACGCTGGGGCACCAGCGAGCGCTTGGCGAGCGAGAGGCGCTCGGCAGCATCTGGAGCAGCTGCTGCGCGCGCCAGCCAAGCGCTCGGCCTCCTGGCTATGCAGCCGGGTGCTGAGAGATCCTGCCCAGTTGTTTTCGGCTTTCCGAGGGAAAAATATCAAAAGTTCTGCTGGAAACCTGAAGGACCCTTTGTTTTCTTCGTTTTTCCTCCCACCAGGGGAGCTGGCTGACATTTTTGGGGTAAGGTTTGTCTTTAAAAATGCACAACATTCTGCAGGAACCGTGTCCATATTGTCGTGTCTGCTAAAAAATGTAATAGTCTGGTTTGTGTTCTCTCCTTTTATTCCCCCAAATCTGAAAAGAACACGAGTTCTCTTAAATAGCCTCCCATGTAGTTGTTAGCAAGTGGGAAGACACAAACAGCAGACGGAGGAGGAGGTGGGCACAGCAGGCAGGTGGAAGGTGGGAGCAAATCCGTCTGTCGGGAAGGAGGAAGAGACAGAGAGTCCAAAGGGACAGGTGCTGGAGAGGTCCCATCCTGGGCTACATCACACGGCGGTTGGCCCAGGGCCCCAGAGAACTTCTAACCTGGGGACTGGGTGGGATGAGACTTTGACAAATGAATCCAGACAGACTGGAACTCAGAGTGGGCCGTGGTAAGTGAAGGTGGGGAGGTGCTTTCTCTTTGGATAGGAGAGCTGCTGGAAAGGTCAGCGGTGGAGATGACTAAAGCTTAGAATGGGCTTGCGAGTGGGGATGTGATATTGGGCGTTTCAAAATGAGTCTTTCTTCTGCTTTGAAACAAACTGGCATTTGAAAATTTCCATGGAAATGAAATTTCAAAAGAAAACTTTGGCCTGGCTTAATCCAGAATGTCCCACTGCACTGCAACCAAAGCATTTCATTCTGGTTGCAGTTCTAGTCGGTGTTTTACCAGATACCATTTAAAAGAAGCAAGAGTAAAGATGGAGAAGTTGTTCTACAGTAAATTGAGTAAGTCTTAAAATGAGAAAACCCTTTTTTAAAATGGGAAAATCTAAAACCACAGAAAAAAAGGGAAACATTCAGTTCCAAGGCTAGCACAGACCATTTCAGCCTTATCTAAAGGCTTCTTATTTTTTTAATTGGATTTTGTCAAAATCAGCACGTTCCAGTGGATAGTTTTGGCTTGAACTAAGTGGCACTTTCCATCAGAAAAACATGCCAAGTTGGAAAGTTTTCCACTAGCTCTAGTTTTGTTTTCACATGCTTGCCATTTTTGTGGCTACTTCATCAGTCCCCAGTCAGCTAGGATGAAGCACACACAAGTCCCGAGAGACCAGTTGACCTCCTGGTCTTTGAAAACTAGGATGATTCACTGATGCTCTCTTCAGTGTCACAGAGGGAAATACTTCTGCCCCGCTGAGCAAACTGCTCTTCTCGTAGCTAGACTTTTGAACGTGGCTTATTACTACATAAGAAGGAAGCAGAGGGACCAGTGCTGACGGAGTTTCAGCACAAGTCAATTAAACATGTCAGTTAAGGCCTAAGAGTTATTTAGCCCTCCATCTCTGGGACTAGTTTCTCTAACATGAGGCTGGAAACGGGATGTTGACTCTCAGCTTCCTCCACTCCTGTTTGCCCCACCAGAAAGAGCAAGCCTTGCTCCCACTGAGAGGCATCCAAAGGGAAATGGGATGTGGTCCCTATATTGTAAACTTCTCCCTGCAGAAAAATCATCTTCTTTCCGCTGAAGTCCCTTTGAACTCCTGCTCCTCCTGACTTGCCCTCTGCTCTAGGCTAAATGGTATCTGTCTTTACAGTGCACTGAGCCCTTGCTGACTGCCCTCACCATTCTGGGCAGGTAAGAGTGGATATGACCATGTTGGTGACCTTTACCATCCCCAGAGAATCAGAGCCACCGCCCCGTGCATCCCAGAGCTGTGTACCAGGCAGGATAAGGCAGGGAGCATGACCCCCTGTGGGAGGCCTCCCCACCAGTCTCTGACCCTCACTCATTGCCTTCCTCCCCCCACTACAGATGCTTATGACTGGGGCCAGCACAGGCTGCCTTTAATGGGTGGTCTTGTCACTTGTTTACAGTCCTGGGTCTTACAAGCTCAGCAGGCTCCTCTAAGCCCCAACCTGTGCAGCCGTTTTGAAGCTCAGCAATTATTCCTGAGACAGCCTGGATGGAGGCTGTGACCTTAATAGATATGGGTGCTGCACCTCCATCCAGTGTGGAGTGGATCTCCCTGGCTCAGCCCCACCAGCTGCTGTGAGGACTGGAGACAAAGCGATTCCCCTGCACACAAATCTGCCCTGTTCGGGTCTCTCTCTGAGAGGATCACAGCAGCTACTGGTCTGGCAAGCAGGAGAGATGAGGCAAACTAGGAGTGCGTGTTGACTCCTCAGAGCTGTGAGGACTGGAACTGTGGAGGTGCCTTTTCTCAGAGGTTGAATGGGACACTCACTCACCATCAGCCTCAGTGTCTCTAATAATTTCTGTCATGTTCTGAACATAAAATGGCATAGGTTTGGTTGCAGCCAGTTTGCTCGTTGGGTAAAAAAGAAGCCACGTTTTGGGAACTTTTAGTCTAGCTGTTGACATGGATAATGGGTAGTGTTTTGTTTTGGTTCCAGGCTGTGTCAGTAGAATAAGTTCTCCACTTCATCTCCCTGTGCCTCAGTTTCCTCAGCCATAAAAATGACGGTGACCTTTTCTATTTGCATGAGTAGTGGGTGGGGCTGTGAGACCTTACCACAAATGCCTCTCCATACCTGCCTCCTTAGGTGAGAATTGACACTATAATATGCAGATACCTACATCCAAACCAAGCCATTCAAGTGAGATTGCCAGTGATTGCCCGGGTGGCCTTGGGCACATGTCTTTGTCATTCAGCACCTCTGATTTCCCCATCCCTGAAAGCAGGGGTAATAATACTTTTCTGCCTCTCTGGGTGTTGGAGGATTAATTAGTTACTGTTTGAAAAGCCTTTTGAAGATGCAAAGCATTCCATAAATAATGCAGACGTATCCCTACAGGTGGAGCCCAGGTCGGACTGAAGCATGGTGTCTGTCTGTGGAGATCATAAACCTGGCAAGAGATGAAATCTGCACATTTATTTCCCTGCACAGGGACTTGATGATAAGAAAGCTGAGCAGCAGCAGACTGGAAATCAGTCAGGGCGCTGAGTTTTTATTTATATGTCCACACTGTTCTGTACAGCTTGTTGTTCATGGGCAGGAATCCTGAAACAACCTAGACAAAGTTGTGAGGTCTGAGTCTCTCTCCCTTTCCGTCAGAAGTATCTCAAGGGCAAGATAAACGACATTACAAGAGGAATCGGGGAGCTGGCAGGCAAAGGGTGTCTGTCTGTTGCATCTGTTGGGTGCCACGTTTGCAGTCATGTTGTCTGCAAAGATTTTTCCTCCTTGTTGGCTCTAATGGGTCATGAGCCACCAGAACATGTATCACGTTTCTGGTCACAAAAGAAAAAAAATAATTTGTTTCTATCTTCAAAGGAGTTATAGTAGAACAGAGCGAGGCATTCCCACTTGCCATAGTAGAAAACATTTCTTTTTAACTTAAGGAGACAGTGAAATATCAGCAATGCATTATATACTAAAGGGATAAGGAGCGGCAAGATAAGAGGAAAGCAAGACCACAGTCAGAAAGCTGGGACTGGCCAGCACGAGTGTAAAGTTTAGGGAAGCTGGAGTTTTGATGTTCCTCACAAAAATTGCAGGCCTGGCCAATACCAGCATGGTTTGGCAGGCGAGCATCTTTCACCACGTCTTGGACAGAAGGCCGGAGAGTCTGTATCCTTCGGTAGCTTCCCGTGACCTGGCATCTACCCCTCTGATAAAAGAGACTCGATTTGAGAGAGGACGGAGAGAATCAGGGGGTGGTGAGGCTGGTGGGAGCAGTCAAATGAGTGCTTCCAGCTATTAACCCTGGTGCTGAAGTCACGCCTGAGTCAGCAGAGTTTCGGCTTTGTCGCGTTCCCATTGTGGAGGCGAGTGAGTCATCGCCCGGCCGAGCCCTGAGAGCTCCCAGGTTTCCTGCTCCAGCTCTGAGCTGTCAGCCCAGAGAGGGAAGGAAGGATCTGACGTTCTCTCCGTGCCATCAAGTTTATTTTTGCTTTTACCGAATCTCTTCAGTCTCAAGTTCCTTCATTTCGGAAATGAGACTCTCTATGGGTTACTATCTTGATCCCCTCTTCACAACTCTTCATTAAATCCCTCCTCCTTAGCACCTGGAGAGCTCTAATAGTGAGAATTTTTAGCCCTGGACCAGGGCTCCTTGAACACCACCCAAGGCAACACGGAAGTATGAGAAAGAGGCAGGGCAGAGAAAATACTCATGTACATTTGGGGACTCGGCCCATCAAGATAAGGTCTCGGGACAGTCTCAGCTTAATTAAGCTTTCCCTTCCTCAATGCTTTAGTTTCTTTCCCTTCCTCCAGACTTGATTTTCCAGCTGTACTGTTCTTTTCTGCCCTTGCTTCCCCACCCAACCACCAAATAAGCATTGGCTCTGAATGTGGTCCCCTTTCTCAGTCTTCCCTCTTGTTCACAGGGCAGACTTGGTAGTCAAGAAGACCCTGGCTTTTTCCTTGCTGGTGGACAATAAGATGACTCTTGAGAGAAGGGTCTTTGATTTTTTTAATTCTTTGTCTACCCTTTTCTGTGCCTGGCCAGCTGCCTGCTTTTCCTACTGTAGAATTACAACCCTGGACATGTTTACTGGTGCCCCTCCAAAGAAACTAGGGGCTAAGGATGAGAAGAGGCAAGTGAGTGGCCTGGGCTGTGGTGATGATCTTGGAGAGACACAGGAGGGGTGGGAAAATTTGTAAGGCTAAAATGGAGGGAGAGCCAGTCAAAGAAACAGGCATTGTAGACCAGGTTGAGAGGCCATCCTCTCCCAGCTTTTGGAGGCAGATCGTGGGGGCAGAAGGGAGATGTGACTTAGATAGGACAAGTTGCACAAGGCCATGGTGAAGAGGAGATGAGAACCTTCTGAACCCAGGCAGTGGACGGGTATGAGTAAGCACGCACAGTGGGAAAAGAGCTGAGGAAGGAGCTGGAATAAAGTCCAGTCCAAAAGGCCTGGAGGGATGGGCTGCATGGACTGGAAAGTGGGCCAAGCATGGAGCACTGGTGCATGTCAGGTAGAGGCAAGGGGCAGTCTGGTTTGCTGCTCAGGTGTGTGGGAACTGGCGGCTCTTGCCGAAGGATTAGCTGACGTGCTCGTGGGGCGGGGCGGGCAACAGGAGCTGGCTCCTCCATGGTGACTGAGGAGCCTTTGTGCTTTGTTGCTGAGCATGGGGTTTCACAGCTTTATTGCAGGAGGGCCTTTCCCACTGCTGTGTCAGCTCTTTCAGCCAGGAGCCCTGCTCTGCCAGCCTTCCCGCTTTTGCCATGGGGCACTTTCCCCTCCCCTTGACTTGGGGGGTGAAGCATAGCACCTGCGTGAAAGCCAGGCAAGGTACGGCAAAGAGAGAAAGCCAGGAGCAAAGGCAGGCATGGTGGTTCCCTTCCCGCTCCTCTGGTCTGCAGCTCTTTTCCCAGAGAAGTAGAAGGCTGGTCTCAGCTGAGGCTGTTTGCAAGGCTGAGGCACAGACAGCAAGAACTAGTGGTTTAGTCTGGTGTTCATCGCTGCTTTTCAGTGTTTGTTTCATCTGTGGACGGCCTCATCCTGGCATCTGCTTTTCTTTCTTTCATCTCTTTCTGCGAAGAACACCTAGGACAAACATGGCCTTGGTCGTTCTTGTTCAGGGCCTTTGTGTGAATCCCAGTGGTGTCTGAATGAATAGACTTCTCAAACCTTAACAGAGAATGAGTGGAGCATCAATGGATCAGGCCCTTTGGGAAGGATCTTTCATTCAAGTGGATCCTGAGGCTGCTTTGTGCTCTGTTTATCCAAAATGCATAGTGCAAAGACATAGTGCAGAGGCGGGAGAAGGCAACTCTGCTTTATCCCAAAGGCATCTCCACTGTCCCATCCCAGCAGACGGCCAACGAAGGGCTGGCCAGAGACCTCACTCAATACAAGCCATTGACTGGTCCTCAGATAATAGTATCTCTGGTGTTGCTGCTATGTACTGGTTCTGGATATGAACCAGTGACCTAGAGTAAAAGGCCCTGTGTTTCCCATTTGCAAGCCAAAGCCAAGCCAGTTCTTTCTTTTTTTGAGAGGGATTTGGATGAGAGCCAGATGGGCCATTGTATGCGCTGCCATTTCCCGTCAGCTCCCATAAAGCTCCCAGCTCTCAGCTGGGGGAAGGGATGCTTGGGCTTGCAGTTTCTCTTGGTGTGACCCTGCCCCACCACAGTGTTATCTCAGGCCTTCCACTTTCATGTGCAGCCACTAGCACCTGTAATCTTGCCACATCTTTTTCTCCTTCATCTTCTTTCTAAGTCCCCCTCCCCTTGTGTTGGAAACTCAGTCTTCCTCCTCTAATCCCTTTGGTGTTCCAGCTCCACACTTAAGTGGGGCAGAACTGAATCAGGGCATGACAGAGAGACCTCCAGTGAAAGCTGCTGCTGCAGGAAGCGCATGTTGGTGAGTCACTGGAGACCATTCCTTCCCTGCAGTCCCTGCAAGCCATTGACTAAGCAGGGTGAGGCAGGGGCTGTGCTCTTTTGGAAGAGCAGCAGGAATACTGATTTGAATGCCTGGCAATCAATACAAAGCCTCTCTGACAAGAGGAAAGGTATTAACCCCAACAGCTTGGCCAAGCGCCTGCTCAAACCTTTGCTTCTTGCCACCTGAAATTCCCCTGCTGGGATTTAGAATCTTCTTTCCCATTTCCCACCCTGCCTAACACACCTGTAGCATTCTTTGGGCTGGTTGTGTTCTGCCTTACGAGGGTTGCATTTCAAACCTGGATTTCCACTTAAAGATAGGAAAGGCCTGAAAGATGAATTCAGAAATACCAGGAGAAAGATTTTCTAAGTCATGGAAAGTTCCCTTTGAAGTGTCTGTGAGGCACAGGGGACCGTGTACAGGACACCATTGCCCATGCAGTGCAAGGAGCTGTCTCAAAATCAGGTGCTTTGTGTAGGGTCTTCCGTAGGTTGAAGTGTGATGTAATGTTTTGTCCTTTTGTAAGGTCCTGTTGTGACCCTTCAGTTCAGGTCTAGGTGATGTCAAGACTATTAGGACTGATTCCTCTGACATTTGCATCAGCCCTGATATTGCCACACCAAAGGGTGGCTCATCCCACTTCTGCCAAGGGCTGTTTCAGTGCCCTTGGGCTGAGATGACTATCAGGGAACAGGAGGGAGAGAAATTGGTGAGAGGCTCAGCAGAGGCAAGGTTGTGCAAAGTGGTGTGGAGTTCACATGGTTCTTAACAAAGCGGCATTGATTGGAGGCTTGCTGTTGTGACAGAGCTCACTAGTGCCTGGAGATCATTTCCAAAGCGTTCTATATGGGGGAGCAAGAACCTGATCTGCAAGTGTGGGAGCCTCAATGTAACAGCACCTCCCAGGCTTTTAGGAGAAAGGGTTTTCAGGTTCAAGAGCTGCCAGCTGCCACTTACTCTGCTCCCACTCCAGCACTCCTCACACCCGGGGAGTCCAGGCTTTCCTTGCCAGCCCACTGCCTGTGCCTCAGGGAACCATGGGCTCTGCGCAGTGCCCCCGGGGCCTTGCATGACCCAGTAAATATCTAGGTTTGGGATCGTGGGGAAAGGCATCAACACAAACCACTTCAGAGACCAAGGTGGAGAAGTAGGATCTCAGAGGTCTCCACTAATGAGGTCTTGGCACTAACATGTCTTTGGCACTCGGCTGGGCCTTTTTTACTGCTTTTGGTCCTTAACAAAAAAAAGAACACCAAAACTCTAATGAGTAAAGCACGGCTCGGCAAGCTTCAGCCTATACAGCTCATCCTTCTGCCTGTGCTGGCTGCCCCTGGGAGGTGTCAGGGTGGATTGGTGGGCACTGGGAGATCTGGCATAGGAGCTGCGAATGGCAGGATGTCTCCCAAGTCTTTACTCTGCCGTACCGACCACACACAGCACTCAGCACAGGAAAAAAAAAAAGAAGCCAGGCGAACCCCAGCACTGCTCATGCACACACACATCCTGCTTAATATGTGCAAGCTTCTCCAGAGGCTGATTAGTGATTTTATTTTCTCCTCCTCTCCCGGCATTGCACGCTCATTGCCATCAATTATCTATGCATTTGCCGCGATGAATTATTGAGCGTGTAACGGGGCGAGGGAAGACCCACCATCCCAGCTCAGTCACCTTGCAAACAAAGGCTCCCCAGAGCACGATGGCAGCTAGTTTGCCCTCTGGTTTCTGATTTAGGATGGGGAGTATGAGAAGCTGAGCCAGCAGCTTGCAAAACCCCTTTACTCCATCTGTTCCCCTTCCTCATCGTTGCTGTCGAGGTGTGGGTGGCATTGCTGTGGTACAGAGCAGAGCAACGGGTGAATTATTTCCCTCGTGAGAGGCTTGGAGGAGTGGAACGTAAAGAGTCTACCCTGTCTTGCCAAAGAGCCATGAGTTACTCAGTCACCTGGAAAGGAAACACGGTTTCCGCACAGTGTTTGGGGTTTTGGGGGCATTTTTTTGTTTGTTTTGTTTTGTTAATTCTTCTGCTGCTTTTGTTGGTTTGCTTTTTTTTTCCTTTTCCCCTGAAGCCTCTAGAAAGTTTGGAATGTGTTTTTGTTACAGCTGCTACATGTAGGGGCCTGAATCCCAGCTTTGGCAGCACTTGGTTGTTGGCAAGCAGTCCTAAACTGGCACCAGCTTCTTCCCTGGCCGAGACACTGACTCTTTACACCTGGGCAGAGGAGGGCTCTGCAGGACCATCCTGGGCTTTGCTTCAGGGTCGGGTTGATCAGCACCGAAACCTGCTTTTTCTCCAGTTCGTGTCTGCACTGACGCATGCAACCCGTGGCAGGGGGAGGGTAGAACCGGGAATTGTTTCTACCACTCAAGGTCGAGAACAATCACTTGATTTTTAAAAGGGTCATTCATTAATTTGCAGGGAAATCACAGCGTAAAGGAAGGGCACAGGAATGATGAAGTGCGGGGTTGGATTGATCTCTCTCTTGCGATATAGATCACGTTCCCTGCCAGATTGGCTGGCAACATCTTTAGTTAAGGGGCACGTCTTAGATGCCCATCCTTAGGCAGTGGTGGCCTTCAGCCTGGCGTGGCCTCCTCTGTGCCCTGCTCCTTGTCCATGCTCTCCACTGGGGAGAGGCTGGGCTGTTCTCCCAGTTGCCCTGCAATGGCAGCTCCGGTGAGAAGCTGGTGGCTTTCTGTCTTCTCTCTGCAGTTCAGCTCACCTCCCACTTCTCTGGCGCTGCAGGGAGGCACTGGGCCACCGTTTCCTGCTGTCGTGAACGGGGCCTCTTTTATTGGGCTGTTGAAAGCCTGGTTCAAAGGGAACGGCTGAGGGGGGTCAGGGAGCTTGTGTGGGAGCGGATCCAGCTGTGCCATCGCCCCAGCCCCGGGCAGGCTCTGCTCGGGGGCACGGGCCCTTCATGAAAGAGGTGGGGACCGGTGCTGATGAATCCGCTCTCCTTCAGCCTTGGCAGAAGGAGGGGGTGCTGAGCACACCTCCAGCCAGGCAGCGGCTGGTTGTTCCCAGGGCCTTCGCTACGTGATTGCTTTTGCTCCCCGGCAAGCTCCCACACGCCTTGAGAGGCTCTTAAGACTTCAGAGCCAGACTGCTTGGCAAAGCTGTTGCTCACCTCTGCGGGTGTGGGCAATTCTGCAAGAAGCTCTCTCACCTTCTACCTCTCCAGGGTAGAAGGAGCAGCATATGCTGCAAAGCATGTTGGAGACATTTCCCCCCTCCCCATTCACTCATTCTTTCCTCAAATCCCAGCATAACATTATCTAAACTCAGCCCTGCTCTGCCTTTGTTTCATCAGGAAAGCCTTTGTGGGCCACAGAGTCCTACAGGACACAGTCCAGACTGGTGTCAGGAATGTCTTTCAATGTGTCGTACTGCCTGGTCATCTTTCTCCAATGGCCAGTTTGCAAGGAGAAACATCATGGTCCAGCTGTGACTCTTATCAAAGCAGGAACATCCCTTCCTTCTGGTTTCTGGAGGGACATGCATGGCAAAAATGTCTCTGGCTCCACTGGGAGGAAGAACATGCAACCCTTCCAGCTCAGCTGACAGCCTCCGAGGACTCGATGGCTTCATGTGTGCAGGCACATGAGGGCACCAGTGCTTTGCTGTGGCTGTAAGCGGCACGGAAAACCATTCCTCAGCACCTAGCTGCAATGCTAGGGTGTGGGGCAAACCAGCGCTTGACTCAGGGCAGGGGGCAAGTTCACACAGAGCTGTAGAGACTCGGTTTCGGTCCTAACTGCTGATGACTGTGGTCAGCTGATGGCGTCTCATGGCCGGGCTGAATTGTTGAGGCTTGTCCTTAGGGTCACAGGCTTGGCATGGAGGGAAGGAGAAGGAGAGAAAGAAGCAGCTTAGATAAGATGTGGGGACTGAGATCAAGCTGAGTAGAGCAAGCACGGAGTGGGAAACAGGAGTGTGCGGAGAGAACAATAAAGGTGGTGTTTGCGGGTGAGAAGACTTTTGTATGTCTGCAGTTGTGCGTGCGAGAAACTGCAGGAAGGAGAGTCTTGCTCAGGTCCATGTGTAGAAGTCACAGGGCATATCTGCCAGGGAGTTAGGGGGGCTAAGACTGAGGAGTTCAATTTAGCCTTGCACAGGGAGCCCATTCGTCCCCTGGAAGAACAAGGTAGGGGTGACATTTCAGAAGCTCTGTCCCCTCAGTTAGAAGATGCTGTCCTGTTTCTCTTGCTATGCATTTTTTCCTTTCCTCAGCCTCTCTTTTATTACCCTTTCATGTTCCTCACTCTTTGTACATCTTTCTTTTTTTATTACCCTTTCTTTCCCTTTACTCTCAGTCTCCCAGAATACATCCAATTTCAGATTCTGCCAGAAGCAGTGAGCAAAACCCGCTTTTCTTGTTCTTACCACCTTGCTTCTCTATTGTATTTATCATATAAATACTGGCTGTATAATTACCAGAGCATTATCTCTAAACATACAGATTAGGGAAAAGACACAGTGGCAGCCAAAGATGAATTTCAGAGTGAATCTGGTGGGCGACATTTTTCTCCAGCTGTCGGGAGGAATCAGCTGAGGCAGAATAGCAGTCATGAACACCAGCCACCACTCTGCCCAAGCACCTTTCATCTTTACTCTGTGCAATCAAGATGGAAGGATCCTAAATGCAGCCACTTCTGGGGTTAAAAAAAGGCCGTAGAAACAATCTCGATCACGTAGGTAGATGGTGCAAGGTGTATAGACACTGCCATCAATCTATTCTTACGTGAGAACTATCGATGCTCTGAAGTCAGGGCTGAGCCTTTGCAGCTTGTTTAATTACTGCTGCATTTCCAGTAAAATTAAAAGGATGTCTGGGTGTGTGTTGGCATATGTTAGGATATGCTATGCTGATAAATATCAGTGCTTTCATATACCTCCAGATATGCATGCTCTGTGCGTCTGCAGTAACTGAGTTAGCATCATACAGGGTTGAAGACAAAAGGAAGGAAAGTATTCTTGATCCAGCTTCATGCCTTTTGGTGGTCCTGAGCCCAAGGCTGTCTGCAGAGCATCAGGGCTGGTCATAGCAAAGTGTCAACAGCGATCTTGGGAAGGAAGGTGTTTATGAATAGGAAGCTGCAGGAGCTGCAGGAGGCTGCAGGTAGTTGCAGAAGGCACTGAGTGCCTGTAGCCGTGGATTATTCTTGTATCAGCCGCGCCAAGAAGAAATGAATAACTATGGGAGTCCGTGGGCTTGATGTCCAAGAGGTGTTCTTTTTCTCTCTTCCTCTGTCTGAGAAGTACAGGTATATTGATGTCTTTCCATTTTATTGCAGGGTTGCAAGCTCAGACTGTCTTAGTCAATGACACAGTCTCGGGGTTTATCGGGACGGACGTGGTCCTGCACTGTAGCTTCACCAATCCGCTCCCCAATGTGAAGATCACGCAGGTGACGTGGCAGAAAGCCACCAACGGCTCCAAGCAGAATGTGGCCATCTACAATCCTGCCATGGGAGTCTCCATCCTCTCGCCCTACAAAGAGCGGGTCACTTTCCGGAATCCTTCCTTCAAAGATGGCACCATTCAGCTCTCTCGGCTAGAGCTGGAGGATGAGGGAGTTTACATCTGTGAGTTTGCCACCTTCCCAACTGGCAACCGGGAAAGTCAACTGAACCTCACTGTGCTGGGTAAGATACTGGACAAGCTGTGTAGGGTGAACCGTTGCCTCCAGTTAAACAGATCTGCAGGAACCTGAGACTCATGTTCTGGGAGCTCAGGGCAAAGGTGAATCTTGGATGTAAATTTTACCTATGATGATCTTTCAAGTTGACTGTAAAGAGGTGAAGAGTAGGGAAACCAGGGTAGGTGGTTCACTGAGCTGTCACAGGAAGGCTTCTTCCTCTTTCCAAACCTCAGTTCCCCTGTTTCTTAATGCAGGTGCAGTAACAGTGACCTGTTCCCTAAGGCAGTGGTGAGTTTTAATGACCTGGTGGCCATCAAGTGAACAGAGAGAAAAAACAACAGAGATCCTATGCACAAGTAGAGCTTGTCCGTGTAGCTGAGGGTTGTGAGTGAATAGACCTCACCACCCAGGGCCTGTCTGATTCATTTGCTCTCCGATTTTCATTTCTTATTCTAACATAGACCTGAACATTTATGTCAGGAAAGCGTTGACTTTCCATTGTGTATCTGGGCATCTAGGGCACCTCGAGCACCTCCACCATTCTTTCCCCAGCATAGGTTGCTGGCAATTTGCAGCAGCTCAGGGCTCGCCACAAGGTCTGTCACAGGGTCAGTGGTGCTAGATGTCTCTTGGGTTGTAGTAGAGCGGGTAGCTTTGCTTTTCTGACCCTCCTTCTGTACCCTTTTCATCTCCTTCTTTTTGCACTTCCTTGCAGCCAAGCCCACAAATCGGATGGAGGGCACCAAGCGGCCACTCATCGCCAAGTCTGGCAGGACAGAAAAGATCTTGGTAGCTACCTGCACCTCCTCTAATGGGAAGCCCCCCAGCACTGTCACCTGGGACACCAAGCTCAAAGGGGAAGCGGAGTTTCAGGAGATCCGGAATAGCAACGGCACCATCACGGTGATCAGCCGGTACCGGCTGGTGCCCAGCCGGGAGGCCCACCGGCAGCAGCTGATGTGCGTGGTCAACTACCAGCTGGATCGCTTCACCGACAGCATGACCCTCAACGTGCAGTGTAAGCCAGCGTGGGCAGGGCTGGAGAGCAGGGCTCTGGCCCTGGGGTGGCTGAGAAAGTCTGACAAAGGGCTGCTCTCTTTTTCTGGAGAGTGGAAAATGAAGCGATGCCTTGGAATAATCATACGCTTTCTCTTTGTCATACCATCTTTCTCTCTCTGCCACACCATCTTTCTCTCTCTGCCTCTTCCACGTCCCTTTGTTCCTGCCCTTTTCTCTCCCCTTCATCACCCTCTCTCACATTCCTTGCCCCATCATCTTTCCCACTTTGCAATCTCTCTCCTTCTCCCACCCTTGTCCCCTCATCTCTTCCTATTTCATTCCCTGCCCCCCTTTTCCATAACTCTTTCCTCACCTTCTCTATCCTGCACTCCTGTCTTTCTCATCCCCCTGCAGATGAGCCAGAAGTCACTATTGAGGGCTTTGATGGCAACTGGTTTCTCAACCGGAAGGATGTGAAGCTGATATGCAAATCTGATGCCAACCCCCCAGCTCACACCTATGAATGGAAGCTGTAAGTGCCTACACTGCTTCTGCTCTCAGCAGCTCATACGAACAGGGTTGTGGAGCCCCTTGTAGAAACCTCAGTCACGCTCTGGTCAATCAGGACCTAATCCAATTACTGTCAGTGGTGTCACTCCAAGGTAAAACCCACGCTCGTGAAAAAACCTTTCCCTAGAATCGGCCCCAGCTGCGAGCAGGAGCTCCCCTTCAGAGCGCTCGTCCCCACACGACTGGCATTAAACAGAAGCAATTCCTTGTCCTCCAGGGCTTCAGCTTTTGGCTGAACACACTAAAGGGACTAAAAAGTGAGCGAGGGTTGTCTGGGGAGTCGGATAGGAATTGATGCAACCTGATGTGGTTCTCTCTCTTCTATAAGCACTCATGTAGCTTTAAAAAAGAAAGATCAAATGGATCCTTTCTTCTTTACAGCTGGCATTTGTCATCAGGAAAGAGGCTCTCAGAATGGCTTTGCAAGGAGCTAGGCATATTCTCTCCCATTTTGCTTCCCAGATCAAACTGTTCACAGTGGAAGTCTGAAGAGGATTGTTTGTCTTGCCTTTTTTCTAGTTCACATCCCCAGCTCTCTCCCTCTGTTGGTTCTGCCAGTTCGACTTAAACTCCGAGGGGGCACTTTGGGCTCCTCACAACATTGCCAGGAAAGTGTTAGAGGCAAAGATGCCCCTTGTGGCACCCAAGGCAGAAGAGATGCCAGCTTAGGCTATCTTTGTGTAGCAGAGCTGGCAAATTGAGCTGAAGTGAGCCTTGTGAGATGGAGCCGGGGACAGGAGGCAGATTTTCTCTCTGCTTTTGGCCAAGTCATTTCATCCCTTTGTAAGCTGGGAGCTTCCTGAGCTACTGGGCATCAGGCTGACCATGGCTGGAGCTGCTGCTCAGTGCAGACACAGCCAGCAGCACAAGGGGCCCCTGATGTCTGGTGGGGCAGTCTGCTCCTGCTGTGACAAGGATGCTGAAGGAAGGCTGAGAGCTGAAGCACGAGGTAACCAGGTGCCAAATGTCTCAGCCAGGTGACGTTTCTGTAGCCCAGGGCAGGAAGGAGGGTTAGGTACCAACTAAGCTCAAACATTTAGGGGAGGCAGGTGTCAGAGCTGAGCATGGCTCTGCATGACTGAGTCTGAGTCTGACATGTCATCTGCACACCTGGTTTACACTCTGCATCTTGTAAACAGAGAACCAGCATTAGGCTGTTCTGTTCTTCCACCAGCTTTGGGACCAGTGGTTTGATGGAGCTGGGAAAGCCCAACATGTTTGCTATACATATGTGCCTGTGTGTATATGTAGACATGCAAAATACATGCGTGTGCATTTAGGCACTTCTTTACCAACCTAATTAGAACCCCTTTATTCCCTTTTGTTTCTTACAAATTGCTGACAATATGTGCACATTTTTGTTGGGAGGAGGGGAAAGAATTACTTAAGTAGTTTTTAATTGCCTAAGAGAAGTAATTACTTTACTTTGCTTCAGTAATTAAGAATAACCAGGCCATATGTGTCTTTTCCTAGCACACAGGGTTTTTTTTATATATATTTTTATCTGCCTTTGTTCATATATGCTGTGTATCTCTGACTTAGTTTTGCATTATTCCAGTTTCACGCTTATCTGAGTATTCTGACATGGGCAGGTCATAGATGGCAGAGCTCTAAATCAGCACTGCTTTACTTTAGCTTGAGCTGCAATTAACAGTCTGATCAACTGCCCAGGAGAGTTACATGGGCAGGAAATTGAAGTAAAGCAGGGCCAGGCTGGTGTCCCATTCCTGTGTTTTCCATCAAATGGAAAGTCAGGGATGGAGGAACACTCTGAAGATGAGGCTGCTGGATGTGAGCCACCCGAAACAAAAGAGTAACCCTAAGCTTGTACCTACTCAGGGATTGTGCTGGAAAATGAACTGCTTTAAGGCTCTGAGTCTGTTTTCTGGATAGAACATAGAATGAAAGTGCTCTACATCCCGTTAGCCAAATCCAACGAGCTGTATGTGACCCAAATAAGTCCAATCTCCCTTGTAATCACAGAGAAGGGAAAAAAAAAACCAAACCAAACAATCCATGTAAAGACCTGGATTGTCGTCATGCAGTGGATTTACCCTGGAGACACTCTACTGACTCTTTCCTGTAATGCTGCTGCTGCCTGAGGGTTTGGTTTCAAGGCTGACTATATTAATGGGCATTTTCCAGCCAGCACCACCAGATTCTGGACCTGGCCAAGGGCAAGTGCAGAACCAGCATGTCAGTGTCACCTCTGCAGTACTGCCTGACCCTACTGAGTATCATCTTGGGAGTCAAACATGACTTTTGTTTCCCCTAGGCCAAATGGGACTCTGCCAGGGAGCGTGGAAATCCAGAACAACACCATCTACTTTAAAGGGCCTGTCTCCTACAACGTGGCTGGCACCTACATCTGTGAGGCCTCCAATGCCATCGGTACACGGTCAGGCTTGGTGGAAGTCAATGTCACAGGTAGGAAAACAATCGCTGTGCTTTGAAAGACAGAAGAGGAGGAGGAGGTGGGGAGAGAGTGTGAGCGGCTGACAAGTACCAGTTACATCTCCTTAATGTCTGTCTTAATCACCAGTGCCTCCTTCTAGGAGTTTCATGATGCAAAGGAAGCAGTGAAGTTCTTTGCTTTGCACTGGTTTTGCACTGGTTTGGCTTGGAGTTTTTTCTCCTTTCCTCTTGTTGTCTTTTCCTTTCGTACACCAATTTGTTTCCCCCTTTCTTCTGCTTTGGATCCAGAGAGATTATTGGATATGTGAAAGACGAAGAGATGTCAGGGAGATGTTTGTTAGAAGGCAGAAGAAGGAGTAGGATGAGGGGATAAACTGCCCCTGAGGCAGCAAAGCGTGAGACGGATGGGTCATTTGTTCAGGGTGATGTTTGGTGTTTCTGATGCTAGGCAGTTCTTATGGTCTGTGCACTTGCTCATCTGGCTGGCACAGATGACTGAGAGGCTGTGAGCACTTGAGTGACTTTGTCTGGGCTCCAGAAAGGAATGACACCCGCGGATGCAGATAACAGGAAGTCATAGAATCATAGAATTGTCAGGGTTGGAAGGGACCTTAAAGATCATCTAGTTCCAACCCCCCCTGCCATGGGCAG
>WTSP01016897.1:0-14131 GCA_025331215.1 Actenoides lindsayi
GGGGAGGTTGGCCGGGGCTCTGAGCACCCTGCTCTAGTTGCAGATGGCCCTGCTCCCTGCAGGGGGTTGGATGAGATAAGCTTGAAAGGTCCCTTCCAACCCAAGCCAGCGTGTGATTCCATGTCGGTCCCCCGACACCGCAGGTGATGGAGCAGGCTGCTGCCACTGCCTGTGAACGAGGGCTGGCAGCCACCCAGGGCCCCATGCTGTCTGGGGCCTGCTGGCATCACACCGTCCGCGTAAACGTGGCCGTCTTGCTACAGATGAGTCGTCTTTCTCTCCTGCCCTTGTTTCTCCCCACTGGAAGGGGAATGAACCTGCTGGAAGGTCACCTTCTCTGCTGGTGACTTCCAAAAGTCTGTCCACCCTCTACATGGTGGGAGCTGCTCTCCCCTGGCGTGGGTGCCTGCAGAGACCCCACTCCCTGGACTGGGGTTCCCCAACCAGCTGTAAACCTCATGCAAACCCCTTCCCTCCCCCTGCCCTTTCTGTGCTGGAAGTGGGAGCCCCAGTTTGTGCCAGGGAGATCCTCACCTGTGGTGAGCTGCGGGACACCAGTGAACCCAGGGGTGCCCCCGTGAAGAGGGCTAACCCCCCTGCAGCCCTTCCACCCCCCAGGAGCTGTCCAGGGGTGGTGCGTCCTCTGCCGCCTGCATGGCAGCTCTTCCACCCCTCAAACACAGCAGCTTTTGGAGGCTCCCCAGTGCCAGGTCCTGACCAGGGTGATGCTGCAAAGCAGGTAGCACTGGGCTGGGATGCCAGTGCCAGGCAGGGGTGCCAGCTGGGGGTCCCAGTAGCAGTGGGGCTGCTCCAGCTTTCCCAAAGTGCTTCCAGGTCTCATGATGTTCTGTGGACCAACGTGCAGGTCTGAGGCCCGAGGTGTGGCGTGGGTCTTCCTCTCTGCCTGTGCATGTGGCAGAAGCATTCCCGGGGACTGACAGGTGGTTAATTACTAGTAGCAATTAGTCCATGGGGCAGCCTGGGCAGTCGGTGTTGCGGTCTGTTTTGCTGTGCCTTAGAGCAGCCGGACCCTCTGACACGGGCTGGTTTGGCACAGCTCTTGAACACTAAATCCCTTATGACTGGCAGAATGTGTGTGTGACTTCCTACCAAATAAGGCAGATTCAGTGTGTTGTTTTCACCCAAAGTTATCTAATTCTGTGTTAAACTGCTTTGAAGCAGCTCCCAGCCGTGTACAACAGGGTGCTCAGGGCCATGTTGCAGCGTCACTCCTTCCCATGGCAGCTTTCTGCTTGGGCCTCTGTCCCTGAAAATCAGTTTCTTCTGCTGAAGTCCTGGAATTGATGTCTGTTGCTTTTCATCATGATTTTAAAAAATAATCTGACTGTGGCCGTCCCAATTTACAGTTCGCATTTCAAGAAAGTGGCTCTTATGTCTTGCCAGCCCTCAGCATGTTCACTTGCTAAATTATGCATATGCTAATGAAGTGTGAAAATCAGCCAAATAACAACTCTGTAATTGCCTAATGTCCCCAGAGCATTGTGGCTTTTTTATTATTATTATTATTTTATGATTTGCGACCCATTCTGAGTAACGTTTCTGCAGGGTGTTCTTCCAACAACTGAGGTTAATTGGGATTTTCACTTTTTCCCCTTCTGAAAGAAGCCCACATACGCGCTCGCAGCCCACAGTGCAGTTCGCATTTCCGTTTTGAGTGAAGTAATCCCCAGATTTTTGTTGGAGCGGGGACCGGCATCCCAGCACAACTGCTAGAACCTGCACCGTTACCCTCGGCTTGCGCCCGGGCGTTAGAAGGGATTGCACCAGCCCTTGGGTGTCCTGCAGCTGCTTTGGCTGTAGGGGCTGTCTGGGAGAGCGATGCTGCTCCCTGTCCCCCCATCCCTGGGAGGCAGCCCCGTCTCTCTCGCATGCAGACAGCTGCGGGGCAGCCTCCTGCCCTGCCCGGAGCATGGCTCCAGATACCACAGCCATGGTTGATCCTCAGCTCTCCCATCACTGCACGGAGAAGCCTACACAACAGTTATGTCTGGTGCAGACAGGCAGCAAACCAGCATAAGGAGGATGTGACACTGACAGCATGATGTCATCTGTCACCAGAAACTGCTGTTCATCCTTCCTGGTGTGAACTGATGTCAAGTGCCATGTTTGCGTGCTGCATCACCCCACCTGGGGTGGGCACATGTGAGCTTTCATGGTACCAGTCCCTCTTGGTAGCAGAGATTGTCCCAAATTCATTAGGGTTACAGGACACCTCCAGACTTGCGAAGGATCAACTGGGCTGGCAGCCTTGCTGGGGGTGACTGGAGGTGGATGACACTGCAGTGTCTGGGTGGGGAGCTCTGTGCTGTGACTCAGACTTGAAGCAGGTTTACATCTGTTCTACATGCTGTGTGGCCTCACTCAAAAAAATGTCATTCGCTTGTTGGTGACCAGAGCAGGCAGCAGCGTGAGGAGAGGGAAGCCCAATGCCTTGTCTCAGATAAGTATTGGGCAGACCATGGGTGGTGTATAAAAGCAGCATTGCTGAACATCTGGCAACATCTGGTAACCTGCTGTCTTATTGACAACACGGAGAGGAATAGAGCCGGGGTGCCTGGCTCTTATCTTACGGAAATGCGGTGAGGATTATTTAGGTGCAAAGCCTTGAAATCATTTCTAGAAGATGGTCTGTGAGAGAACATATTGTTTATTGCTGTGGGTGTTTAGTGGAAATTGCTGGATGATGTATAGTTATGTCTGTTCAGTGTTGATCATGAGTGCTTGAGATGCTACATAACCCTTCTCCTGCTGGACCGGAGCCATTTCCCACACTCACCCCGCTCTGCTTGTGTCAGTAACTGGCTTGTGTTCACAAGCTTTGTGCTTGTGGTGCCACATCATTCACCTGTGGTCTGTGTGGAGTCACGCTTCTCACCATGAACCAGAGCTTTGTTCTAACGAAGTGCAGGCAGCAGAAGAAAAATAGTTCTCCACCTTCTTTTGTGAACTTTTGGGAAATTGCATAGTTGTAAAAAACCAAACAACCCCAAATAAATAAACAAAACCCCAAATAAAGCCCCAACCAAAACACACAGAGAAAGACCAATGTTTTCAATGGTGGTGCTGCCAAAGACTGTTCAAATGCAGGTGGTTTTGCCTGCGCCATAGATCAGAGATCGGTGTGAGCCTGTGACCAGCCGAGATCCAAAATGTCTGTGGGCTGTAGGTCACTGTGGGGAACAGCAAGGTACATACTCATCATGGGCTCTGGATTCTCTGGAAATTATTAATTATATCTTATCTTCTGCATGCCTAAACACCACTGCCATTGACTATCTAAGCAGAATTACAGTTTGGTAGAAAATTGGTGAGCTTGAGAATGGGATGTTTCACTAAAAGCGCATTGGTGTTGCTGTTCGATTGCACGTGGATATTGTGAAATCGTAGTTGCCCTGTGCCCATGAGCAGTAGTTTTCTGCCCCTGCTCAGCCTTGACATGTTGCAGGATCATGTTCTGTATTTGTCACTAGTTTTAGAATAAACAAATCCGTTTTTCAGGCACTCTTAATTAATTCTGCCATATTACTGTGTTAATAATAAGACCTCACTAGGAACAACCACATTCAGCTCCGACTCTGGTTCCTGTGCTTTGGCCAATGAACAATGTCAAGATTATCTCAGTCTAACAATTTTGTCCCAAATACTTTATCCTAATGCTGCCTCGGGAAGCACTGTGTTTAGCTTCAACGATACAGCCCCAACACCAGCAACAGAGCTCCCCGCAAAGACCTTTAATTCCCTGTCAGAATCAACTTAATTAAATCCCATCTGACTGGGAGAGGGTTTTCATTTGATCTAATGAGTATCCGCGCTTCCATTTGGAAGCGTATTACATCCTGGAATTTATTCCCTGATAACCAGCAAGATTTGTCTGCTTCCGCTAAAGACAGATTAAAATAAATTTTCCTTCCAAGGGGACAAACCCCATGATAGAATGATTAATTGAAAATGAAAAGCATGGGGACTGCAGTTGAACTTGCCAGTGTGCCAGACACGGCTCCATGGCTACCCCAGGCTGGTGCTGGTGTAGCAAGATGCCCTGCAGCCCATTTGCTCTGTGAGGAGTAGTCACTGAACTGCTCACCTGGAGAATGGACACAAGCATGTTCTTTCTGGGACGTCCTCAAAGGCATATTGAGACAGTGGGTTGGTTTGTGCTTTGGGGGGGTCTCCTGGGGTAGGAGTTCAGAACCAAGGCTGGTGGGAGTTGGGGTACCCATGCAGGGGTGACACTGTCCACACATCACCTACCCCAACAATAACCCTGGGATAAGTTCTCGTGATGCACATCAGCAGGAAAGCAGGGAAACTTCCTGAGCTCTCCAAACTGCTCCAGAGGATCTGCTCTTTTCCATCTCTCTGGAATCCTGGTTGTTTGCACACTTAACTCAGTGAAAATTGATGGACTGGTTTGTGCTAATGAGAAGGCTTTGCTGGAAAGTGATCAGTAGGACCCTCTTGTTTTGTATTATTGAAGTGTTCTGTTATGTGCATATTCCTTAGAGATGATAGTGATGAGGAGCAGCCTGGCTAGGATCCAGGTGTGGACATCTTTAAGCTTAAAGATATTAAATGTTAAAGATGAGTTCTTGTTACCACAACCTCGCAA
Organism: Actenoides lindsayi; assembly: GCA_025331215.1. NCBI lineage: Eukaryota > Metazoa > Chordata > Aves > Coraciiformes > Alcedinidae > Actenoides > Actenoides lindsayi. The sequence goes on from WTSP01016897.1 coordinate 4,631, forward strand.
GATCCTAAAAATAGCATGACGGTGACCTCTCCATTTCAGATACAGGCTGAGCAGTGATTTATCACTCAAGGAGGTAAGGGAGGTTAATTCTGTTTTGTTCAGACAGGAGGAGATATTCCAGTGGTGTGTTAGACCTCCTAAGTCAGGAGAAGAGCAGGACAACCAGGTGTGGATGTGACATTCCTGATCAGTTTCAAAAGTAAATATTTGTTTTTACACTTGGAATTGATAAACCAAGTGTGTTTAACTCTCTGTTGCTTGCCAGCAGGAGACAGAATGCTTTCTGAAGAGAGACCATGGGCCGTCTCCAGGGCGAAGGCAGCACGAACATCACTCAGGTGCTGTCTGCTCCCCAGGCAGCTCAGCTTCAGGCATTGCTGTGTGGTGCTGTGCCCACTGAGCTGCTGCCTGCACTGTGCTGAGATGGGGCTGGATGCTGCAGAGCCTGGTACCTGTCATGTTTTCTGAGCCATTACCTCAAATGATGCTGAACGCTGCCAGGTTCAGGCTTGTACATAGACACGCTGCAACCTGATACCAGCCAAGAATGCAAAGTTCAGAAGATGGGCTCATTTATAGCTGTAATCTCCTCCTTCAGCTACTGCACAAATTACTTTTAAGCAATTCATTTCACTGGCTCAGAACATCACTTAATGAACCTAATGCTAAATTGAAAGAAAGAAAGTTTAATTAAAATACTGCACGGAAAATGTCTTGAGACAAGCTCTTCCAGAGGCAAATTGAAAGTGATGGCACAGACATCCAGCTGCTGCTGTGGCGTAGGCAGAAAATCTGGTTTATAGTGTGTTTTAAACAAAGCAGACAAAATGTGTGTGGTGGACTGGCCCCCGTGCAGGGGCTCTGTTAAGCTTTTCCTGGATTAACCTGAGTTTTTGCACTGCTTTGTGAGGAGTTTGTGCCCCAGGCAAGGAGAGGTGGAGCCACAGTGAACGTTGTGGTTGGGCCCAGTGGCTGCTGGCCATGGGAATGGGATGCATTCTGGAGGAAGGACCCTGAGCAGCACAGGTCCCCAAAGGCACAGGGAGGGCAGTGGTGGGTGCTGATGGGCTATATTGCCTCCTAGGGAGGGGACCCCGGGCTAGAGGGCAGGTACAAGGACCCACAGGCAATGGGACTGGAATGGTCAGGCGCAGGAGAAGTGCCCTTGGCAGAGCACTGTGGTGGCTGGTGTCAGATTGAAATGTCCATTTTGCCTGGAAACGGGGTGGCTCAGATGGGGCAGGTACAGCCCTGTGCTTTGGGCAGCATCACTGGCACTGCTGGGCTGCAGCTGCTCGAGCTGAATGTGAAAGAAATCCCTTTGTGGTGCCTTCCTACTCGATGCAGCCCCAGATGTTGGATTAAGCCATCTTTAGCTGATTAAATTCAAATCTATGCAACAAATGCCAGGGACTGTCTGTACATAGCTCTAGTGTGTTTGCTTTCCCCTAAATATAGAATCAGGGTATGAAGCACATTCTTCCAAATACCAGCACTCTCTGAAGGCTGTGGCTTCCATGTGCTTTCTTTAGAGGTAGATGACGGCTGAGAAGGCTCAGCTGCTCTGTGCTGAAGGTGTTTATCTCCTGTCAGCTGCATTCCCTGCTTGCCTCCTCCCCTTCCCCAGTGTGTTCCAGGCCCACCGTGTCTTGCCACTGCTTCCTCCCTGGCTGCCCTTGTGCCCAAGAGATGTTCTTGTTTTCAGGTGTCTTTGTGAAAACTCTGCAGTGGGTCCACCCTTTGTGATAGACTGTCCTTGCCCATGCTGTTGTTCGCTGTTCGTTGATGATTGTGAAGGTCTTTTCCAACCAAAATGATTCTATGATTGCTGCTTTTCAGCTTTAGGGAGGGAGTGTCCCGGGGCTGTACTCAGTGTGGGTCCCGAGGTCTGCAATCTCCAGCACTGCTGAACAGCAAGTGTGTCTGGCCAGCCACTGGTGTTTGATGAGGAGATGTCTGGTGCCAGGAGGTTCAGAGGAGGTGAGGGTAAAGAGCTGGAGAGGTGAACTGTTGTGATGTCCATCCTGTAAGTGTCTAACCTGAGGGTCCTGACATCTGAAATGTGCGAGTGCTTGAGGCTCTGCGCCACGGCCAGCACCTGTGACAGGTATTACAGATGCTGCCTGTAGAGCTTGAAGCACTAGAAGAGTTGAGTGCCCAGAAAGTCTTTGGACCTTACAGCCAGGGGAACCCAGTTCTGGCAGACTTGAAGGGGAGCTGTGAGCAGCAGAGTTCTCATCTGGCAAGGGAGGACCACATGAGAAACCTCACACAAGCTGCCCTGCTCCTGGATGCAGGCTCTTGACTTCACCCAGATGTTGGAAGACTGGGAAGAAGGAGAAAATGGAGAAATTCCCTGATGAGGGAAGTTCTAAGCTGAGTAGCCCAGACAGCGGGTATGGCTTAGGGAACTTGTGCAACTCACTGAAGTCATCCCATGCCTGGCTTTGAGCACTGGTAAAATTGTTCCTGTGGGTCTCCGTGTCTGTGGAGGAGTTAGCGATCCTTCAGAGGAAGTTCTGTAAAGAGTGCTTGTTATCAGAAGCTCACTCTGTTTCAGTGTCCTGTTAGAAACCCCACGTGCAGGAGGAGATTTCTTCAGCTATTCCTCTGTGTTGTGCTGCTGCGTTCAGCTTGTTTCAGGGGCACCAGGCTGGAATTATGAGACAGTGACATCAGTGCAAGATGATAACAAATTTTGGTCATAAACTGATAATAGCTGCTATACATGAGAGGAAAGCTTGCTGCTTCCAAATTTTACTCGCTTAGCTGACATTTGGGTACTTCTAATTAAAATTTTTAAAAAATCAATAGGTTTTGCTGATAAGCTAACAGATGGCTTCAGCAAGATGACCAGGAAGACAGAACGCATGGCACACTGAGCGCGTTGGCAAAGCACCCACCCTGGTGTCTGCACACCCACCCTTTTGCCGTGGCAGGGATTTCACAGCGGTGTACGTGCATTAGGCTTCCCTGGGTCTGCGAGGCAATGTCTTTTGAATACAGGTGTGTGCTGATGGTCAGAGCCACTGCTGTAGCGGTCACCACAATGTTGATCTTGCTAGAAAAGCAGTTGTCATATTCTAGATGAAAGTAAAGATCTTTTAAATATAAAGAGCTGGGTATCATTAATATCTGTGAATTCATGTTCCCTATGTCAGCTGTTCAGGTTTCTGCAACCAGTGATGTCACTGGAAACTACGGGTTTTCAGAAGGTATTTGGACACCAGACCACTTCCTGGGTTGCTGATTCTTTTATGCCTGTGAATGAGAAGTGTCCAGATGGTCTTGTGGCAGACCTGGTAGAGAGCCCAAGGTTTGTAGAAATCCTTGGAGTTTTCAGAGGTGTTAGTGGGGAAAGGACGGGGACTGGATAGGTGCTCAGGTGCTTTTTACAGAGTCTGACTTATTTTGAGAGTATATTTTTGCAGGTGGACTTGGATTTTCTATTACTATTCCTGAACTCGAATCAGCCATATTGAGGAGGATTTCTGTCTAGTGTTCCTCTAAGCCTCTTGGCACAAGGATGGCAATGTAACTTGTGCAGCGAGCCAAGGCAGAGAGTAAAGTCGGATGAGTCGTCTGGGGATGCTGCTGGCAGCGGGAGTCTGCTCGGGAGCAGAGCCCTGGCAGCTGGCACAGGGTCTGGCTGGGAGCGCGGGGGCATGGTCTGTGTGGGCAGGGGCGTGGTCTTGTCTGTGGGGACACGCTGTCACCAGGGAGTGGTGGTGGGTGCACACAGGCTGCTGTCAGCCACTTCCCAGGTGCTCATCCTCTGGTCCCCTTTAACAGCAGACATGTGGGCACGTGATGGGAGGCTGTACTGACGTATGTGTGCATGCAGGAGGAGTAATGTAGAACTGAACAGTAAAAGAGAAGACAACTAAAGCAGGAAATGATGGATTTTGGCAATTGCACAACTCGCGATGGGTTTTGTTTGCTTTGAAATGACTGCACTCTGGAGACCGTGTTTGGTTGTTATTAAGCACACTCACGGTGTCTGTCCCACTATGATCAGGATTATTAAGGCAGATCTTTAAATCTTTTTCATCACATGCAGAGCTGAGCACACATCTGCTTTCCACGGGTGGGCAATGCCACCTCCCAGCTGCTTACATCTGTGTTTAAGTTGGTGCCTCAGAGGAGGACGGTGCTGGCCTGGTGCCCAGCAGGCAGGACCCAGAGATGGCTATTGCTCTCTCCAGGTGCCAGGAGGGGCCGCGGGCACTGGCGTGGGGCATGGCTCGTCCTGCTCATCGGCCAGGGCCGGGGGTCTTCATGGGGCAAGAGCTGCTGCCCACAGGGGAGGCTCTGCTGTCCTGGGCAGGGAGCACCCCCTTGTCCAGGTCTTCTGCAACTTGAGGTGCTCTGGGACACTGTAAAGCAGCTGCTGATTTTCCTCTCAAAGTGAGAAGGATTATTCACGCTCATAGAGAGATTCTCTGGGCCCCATGCTAATTGTCTTAGATTACCATGCTGCTCTGCCATCACAGGTGTAATGTGTAACATCTCTATAAGGTTTTCATAGCCTGCCCAATTAAAAATTGTCATTAATCCAAGAGCTAATGAGTTGCGCATCTTAATGCCAGAAGAGGAGTTTGGTGCTGCACGTGCAAGTCCACGGGCAGTGAGAGTTCCCCCAGGACAGGTGTTCTCTGGGCTCGCCAGGATCAGGGCATCCCTGCCCAGAGCACAGGGGTCTTTCCCACCCCTGTGGGAGAAGGGTATCCTGGGAGGGGCAGGAGACTTGGCCTGGCCTGTCACATAGACCAGTCCCCCTGCACCTCTACTTTTCACCTCCTCTCTCCTCTGCGCTCCTTCCTTGTCCCTGCACGGCTGGATGAGCTGCCAGATGGAAGTTTCTTTCGTCTAGGCCAGTAGCACTAAATTATTCTTTGCTGTAACAAGGACAGAGAAATTTTGAACGTGTCAGTATTTTTAGCACTTAAATCTATTCCATTTTCGGGAAGAGTAGCAGCTGCTGCTGGATCTGCAGCATCGTGTCATGAGGAGGAGCTGTACCCAGCCCGCAGGGCTCAGCAGCACATCCTGCCTGCCCTGGAGCTGCCAGGGGGTTCGTCTGCAAGCTGTGGCTCCAGGACTTGTGGTGGAGCAGAGGGACAGGCCTGGGCTGTCACAGGTCTTGGAGGTGCCTGGGTGTGATGGTTTTTCCACAGAGTCTGTCCTCCCTCCTTCGCCGCATCCCTGACCCAGCTGGGATGGAGGGCTAGGGCAGGTGCTCGTGCTGTCCCATGCCGTGCTGTGCCATACTGTGCTGTGCTGTGCCATGCTTCGCAGTGTCAGTGCAATGGTGTTTCGGGGCATTTTGCTGATACCAGATCCTTACTGGGCTTAATGCAGTGGAATTGATTTCTGTTTGCCAGGCTATCATTCACCTCCGCAGGGGAAAATCAATGCAGATCAATCTCATGCAATTTTGTATGCCATTAGATCCCAGTTTAACCTCTGCTGGCCTCTTCGCTCCTGCCCCCACCCCCGGACCACACAGTTTGGGGAGGATTGATGGCCCAGGCTCAGCACTGCATCACCCTGTGAATGGCACTTTGCTCCATTCTGGTGGGACTCAGGTTGCACTTCCCTGTCCCCTTCCATCTCTATAGCCTTGCCCAGGCTTTCCTCTGTAGCCCAGCTTTTCTGTAGCTGAGGGGCCCTGGAGTCCTCCTCGGTTTGGTTCCTCGCTGACACTTTTTCACAGGCAGGGAGAAGAGCTGCGTTCAGGTCCTTGGATGAGCTTATGCTTTGCCTGTGGGTTGGAGGCCGGGAGCTCTGGTTCTGCTGCAGGCTGCTGGCTGTGCCGGGGGCATGGTGCTGGGTCCCACTCCTCCAGCCCATGCTGCCATTGCTGCTACTGGAGCTGCCAGGTGCTTCACATCATAGGGAGTGTTCCCCAGATAGCCTGGCTGTCCACACAAGAGGGGAACCTGTAAAGCTTCCCAGTCCCTGAAGTGGCCAGGACAACTCCTCAGCTGCCTTCCTGAAGCAGAAGTCCTGCTTTGTGCAGGTCAGGAGGGGTTGGCCCAGGAGCATTCTTCATTTGCCAGCCAATTGGCACCCAGGACAGAAAGTCTTGGTTGTCCTGTTGGCATGTGGGACTGGGGTGAGTTTGGGTTGGGTTTTTTCTTTTGTAAATCTAAACTTAAAAGCTTAGAGCAGATCGTGGTTCCTTTTAAAACATCTTGCAGTGTTCAAGCCTGCATGCTGGTGTTTTCTCAGCTCTCCATCAAACCTCCGCAAGCCTGCGTTTAGAGCTCTGACATGTGGTGCGAATCCCTCATTGCTGACACGTGTGCATTGTAGAGTTATTAAAACGAAACCTGTGCTTGCTTGCTCTCTCTGTTTGTTTGTTTTAAGAGAGGCAGACAGAAAGGGAAAACAAAGAGATCTCTCTTAAACAGTGAAAGGCAAAGAGTCTCAGTTTGCTGTTATTGAGGCATGGAGCCAGGAGTCGTCCTCAGGAGGCTGGGGCTGGGGACTGTGGTGCATTATTGGGTGGCAACTCAAAGGTTTGTGTTCTCCTCGAAGCGCCTTTCTGAGCTGGGGGTCCACCTCCTGCCGCAGAGCAGTGGGATGCAGAGACGGTGCTTCTCCTGCTCCAAGAGCCCCATAGAGGCCCTATGGGTGGGCTCATGGTCTGGCTCTCCCATCACCAGACATGGCTCTGTCCTTCACTTCCCTCTCCTAAGCCCTTTAATTTTTCATGACCTCCTCATGCTTTTCCCATCCACCTGAGTGGTTTCAGATGTAGATTTCGTTCTCCAGTTGACAGGACCCATTGGCATCCCACTCGCTGTCTGCACCGCAGCTGGGCAGCGGGCTGGGCGGGGGTGGTCGTGCCACATCCTGGGGATGTTCCTGGTCTGGGTGGTAGGTCCCTGCCTGCCCTCGCTGACGTGAGGGGGAGGAGGGGCGTGTTTGTGGTGAGTTATTATCCCACACTTATCAGCATTAAACTGGATTTGACAACTCATAGCCAGGGATTTGAGTGATCTAAATCCTGCTTCATTTGGCAGCCGGGTTTGCTGTTATTTATGGTGCTTCCCAATTTGTTATCATCTGCAGAGTTGTAGGCTTTGTGTGCGGTGCCATCCGCCAAGGGATTTATACAAATAATAAAAAGAAAGGGGCACCAGAGCTGAGCTGCAGTCATGAGTCCCCTCGCAGCTTTCCTGGGGCCTGCAGCCCGGGAACCTCTTGATCACTCTGTGGTGGGGCACACCCCAAGCTGATGTTTCCCTCCTGGGAAGCGCTGGTACTGCCTTTTCTGTAGGTACATAAAAAAAGTAACAAAAGAGAGATGAGAGCAAAACTGCATGGCTGGAAGGAGCCGGGTTGCCAAGGCTGGTTTCGAGGTAGATTCCTTCTGGGTTGCTCCCAGGTGTCCCCGTGGGATGGACCATGGCTGAGACCCCTTCCAAGGAGCAGGGAGGCAGGGGCCAGTTCATTGAAACTGAAGCTGGTCCAAACTTGAGGGGCTTGTTGTATTTTTGTCAACATTTTGTCAGGAAGGAAGAACAATCATAAAAATCATTGAGAATCTTGCAGGGTTTTTTCTGCCTTTTTCTCTCTCCCTCAGTGCTCCCTGATTCCCTTCTCATAGATCTTCCATGACTGCAAATAGATTCATCCCCTTGACTTCAGCAGGGCTTCATCAGCTTGGCGTCTGTCCTGCAAAGTAGCAACAAGTACACCAACTTGAGAGGGGTGACAGCACGGACAGCTCTTTGCTCTGGGTCTGGCTCCTCCAGGGATACAGGTTTCCACACCAACTGCAGCTCCCCTGATTTTGTCTTCTTTCCTTTTAATAACAGGTTGGTTTCCCCCTTTCTGGCAGAGAGCAGGAACCTTCCAAGCCTTCCCTCCACACCAGGAGTGGAGGAGGGGGGTGTGTATATTATAAATTCCCTATTTTTCTGATAAAACTGTATCGCTACAGCGGAAATCAAGACCTGATGTCGATATTTTTAGCATGAAAGCGTGAAGGAGCACTGATGCTGAGGGACGGGAGGACGGGCGGGTGCTGTCGGAGGGGAGCGTCTCCATGGAAACTGTTTTCTTTAAATTCCCACATTCGGGGCACTGAGCGTGTAGGAGGTGATGAAGGAAATGCAAAAGCAAAAAAGGAGAGAAGCTTTTTTCCTTTCTGTTGTCACAGAACTGCTGTAGGAACCTTAGGAGAAACGGGCATAAATTATTGATCATTTCAATGTGCATACATGTGAATTTTAATTAATAATTGCCCCGTCGTGTCTCTGAAGTGCAGTGGGTGGGGATGAGCAGGCAGCAGCCTGTGACCGAGCAGCATGCGCTGGAGGTGCCCAAGTTTGCCGAGAGCTGTCTGTGGGAAGGATCTGATGCTGCTCTGGGCTCCTGAATTGTAACCTCTTCACAGGGTTTCTCCATTTCACCCTTTGGGGATGTTTTCCCCAGCAAGGCCAGACCCTCTTACCACCCAGAGACATTGGGGAGAGCCCAGCCCATGGGTGCTGGGGTTGATGCTCCAGTCCATGGAGGTGTGGTTTGGGCTGGGCTGATGCTTTCACTCACTAGAGCTTTTTTGAATTGTTTGATTTTTTTTAAAGATATGAAATGGTGTTGTTAGCCAGGCTCTGTTGTCATCCTTGTCTGAACTCCTGATGGACAGCATGAGCAAACCGTCAGTCTGGGAGGTCCTGTGGACCCTCATGACCTTCCTTGCACATGCAGAATAAACAGGTGGTGGGGCCAGGGTGGCACAAGGATTCTTGTGGCGCCTGTCCCTGGGGTTTCAGACGGTGGCTCTGCCAACGAGGTGATGCATTGGGTAGCAGGCGCCATCTGAAAAATGTCTCACTGCAGCACAGTGAGACACTTTGCTCAAGGGCAAAAACTATACACTCAAACCCCTCTCTGAAATGCTTATACACCAGTGCACGCAGCATGGGGAATAAGCAGGAGGAACTGGAGATCTATGTTCGGTCGCAGGGCCATGATCTCATTGCAGTTACTGAGACGTGGTGGGATAGACCGCGTGAGCGGAATGTTGTCATGGACAGCTGTGTACTTTTTAGGAAAGATAGAACAGCAAGGCAAGGCGGTGGAGTCGCTCTTATGTTGGTGAGCAACTGAAATGCACTGAGCTCTAGCCAGGAGTGGATGAAGAACATGTTGAAAGCTTATGGGTGAGAATTAAGGGGCGCACAAATATAGGTGGAATTGGTTTGGGTGTCTACTACGGACCACAAAACCAGGAAGATGATGTTGATGAGGCCTTCTCCAGGCAGCTGGAAGTAGATCACATGCCCTGGTGATCATGGGTTACTTCATTCACCCTGATATTAGTTGGAAAGGCTACACAGAGAGGCATACTTAGTCCAGAAGGCTCTTGCAATGCATCAATGATAACTTCCTGATGCAGGTGTTGGAAGTGCCAGCGTGGAAGGGTGTGCTGCTGGACCTTATATTAACAAACAAAGAAGGTCTGGTCAGGGATATGATGGTCGG
>WTSP01016898.1:3128-42231 GCA_025331215.1 Actenoides lindsayi
CCTTTGGGGAGGGAGGGGGGTTAACAGAGAGCGTCTGTTATTGGTCTAAGGGGCTGCCCTGACCCTAAACCGTGACACTGTGATTCTGTGATTCTGTGATTTAGTGATTCTGTGATTCTGTGATTTAGAATACCACTGACTCTACCTTTTCATTTTTCTGTGTGAAACTTCAGGCTAAGTTTTTAATGGATAAATTATTGGTGTCATACTAGCAGCTCCAAGGTTTTTTGTTTTTCTTTTTAGCAGAAGCAAAAAACCTAGGCTCCACCAGAACAGCTTTCCACCATAAACCCCCTGGTGAAAAGATGTTCAGTGCTTTCTGTGTGGAGTTTGGTGAGCGAGGTTAGTGATTAAAACCAACTGAGAGTGTCTTTGCAGAAAACACTCTTTTTACCTTGAAAATATTGCAGTATAAGCAGCCCAATGAAAAAAAAAATTTAGAGCATGATACATTAAGTTCACACAGTGTAAGAAAGACATCAAAATATAATGTCAGGAATGTCAGTTGCCATTGAAGGATAGAGAGCTGCTCAACAACTTGAAAGCACTGATTAGAAATATCCAGTTGACATCATTAAAAGATTATATATACCTTAAAAGGCAGCAAATGACCAAAGAGTGTTCCAGCTATAGTTAATTTCATTCTAGCTGCAGCTTTGTGATATTTTCTTGACTTTCACTGAAAATGCCAGTCTTGGTACGCGCTGAAAGACAACCCGTTTCTGAAATTTAAGCAGAAATTTTAGAGGGGCTTTGAGCAGGGAAAATACTGGGGAAAAAAAAATATTTCTTCTGACATAAATATATACATATATACACATATAGTGTATATACACACCTTATTGATTTTTCTGAACAACTGTTTAGGCAAAGTGACTGGGGAAAGACAGTGAAATGTGGTCAGAATATAGCCGAAAGAAGAGCCTCTTGGCACTCTGGTGTGTATTGTCTTACTTCATAGTCATCATACTTTAAAACAAGAAAAAAAAAGCAGTGAGGCATTTTTCAATACAACGTATATTTTGCTTTGTATAGATTAGCCATGCATTGACCCTAAGGCCCCAGCACATATGTGCATGTGTCTCTCTGTACAGCTTACCTCTTCTTCAGCTGTCACGCACTCAGCAAGGTACAGAGCAGACTTCTGTAGATGGCAGCAGGTAAGACAAGGCTGATTGTAAACCTCTTGTGTTCATATCAGTAGGATCACAAACCATTACAAAGAGAGAGGGGGAAAAAAGCCCTTTCCAGCAATTATTTTAATATCCATGTTTACTGTTTTGGGAGTTTTCCCTTCGAGCTCTTAGCAATGAATGATATTGTGGGAATTATTATTGTTAAATATGGGTAACACATTTTTGAGAAAACAGTTAGCATGGCAAAAACAGTGAGTTTGTTTTTTCCCCAAGCCAATACCAATTTTCTCTCTCTCTTTTTTTTTTTTTTTTTTTTTTTTTTTAACCTGGAATCAAGGGTGGAACTGGAAGCTACAGTCATAAGTATTGTAGAGAAGTTTCTGCCACCCCCTTACCTGGTGGCCAGTGAGCTACAGTGCTCGCTTGTGAAGTGGAGAAACTGGGTTTAACTTCTGGTAGTGCCACAAGGGTTTTAGACTTGAATATACTGTTTTGCAGGAGCATCCTGTATCCTCCTTGTTATAGGACACAGAGGATTAGGAGGTTTAGATTGGATATTAGGAAAGGTTTCTTCTCTGAAAGGGTTGTCAAGCCCTCGATCAGGCTGCCCAAGGAAGTGGTGGAGTCACCATCCCTGGAGGTATTTAAGATGTGTAGATGTGGTGCTGAGGGACATGGTTAAGCAGTGGACTTGTCAGTACTGGGTTAATGGATGTACTTAGAATCATAGAAGGATTTGGGTTGGAAGGAACCTTTAAAGTCCAACACCACTGCAGGGAGCAGGGACATCTTCAACTAGATCAGTTTGCACAGAGCCCCCTCCAACCTAACCTGACAATGTGAGATGGAAGGAAAAAACTCACAATTATTGCCAAGAATATAGTTCATTAAGTGTTCATATAGCATCATAGACACACTATGGTACCTGAACACTGCCCAAAGGGCTGTAAGTGGACTGGATTCCATTTGCTACATGCAAATTTGTTTAATTTTTCTGTCCAAGGGAATTGCCTTCTTAAGAAGTTTCTAAAATGCGTTTTTTCAGGTTGTTTTTTTTTTTTTTTTGTGATATTTGATAAGTTTTATGTATTCAGTGCTGAAGTAAAAGTGAAGAGCAGAGTACCTGTACTAGGACAGAGCTGGTGGTGCCAGCACTGCTGACAGCCAAGGAAAAAAGGGTCTTCAACAACTCAACATGAGGTTTACCTTCACCATGGAAGTCTCACAGTGTCCCGTCTCCCCTCAGGACAGATCATGATCATGACCTTAGCACTTCAGCTGCCCAGTACTTGAGGATGCGTTTCACTGAAGCATGGTGAAGGCAGGGATAGACGTTCTCGCCATGAGCTGCTGTTGAATGGAAAGTCACTGTAGGAAGGAGATGGCAGAGCCGAGCTGTATGCAATAGACTTCACTGCTGAGGAGCTGCTTTATGCTCTGTATTAATGTCCTGAAAGGGAGTGCACAAAGCTCTGGAATATTGCCCTTCAGCATGGTAAATATGTGTATAGCTCCTGCGTGGTGCTTATAGAGGCATTACTGTCCAGTATAATAGTTCTGCTTCAAGAAATATTAAGAACATCCTTGCATAATGTTTTATAATCACATATTTGATCTAAAATATGTCTATGAAGCCCAATTTTCCTGTCTTACCACATTTCTGCTCACAGTTCAGAAAGTGTGAGGCCAGCATGTCTCCTGTATCTTTTTGCCTGACAGGCATGTGGCTGTGCAGTGAGCTGATAATCAAAGGCTTTACTTCAGAGCAGCCGTAATTTTTCTAATCCCTCCATAAAAACATATAAACCTTATATACATAATTCATGTTTGAGCCTATGCCCCCAAAATAGGGCAGCGGGTGTGTTGGTTTTTTAAGGATGAAGACATTACCACCTAGCGGCAGGACTTTTGAACATAGCAAACCTGGTGTCAAATCTTGGATGGAAAATCAGTTATCCTGAGGTTCTATGCTTCACATGGCAGGTGCAAGGGAAAAAAAAGATGAACATGGTGAAAAATAATTTTTATTGTGAATGCAGACACATGAGACTGTTAACAAAGAGCAGCAGCGTGGTACGAATCAACCTGACTTTCTGCTTGACCATCCTGGGCCAGCAGCAACTTCCCTGCTGAGATGGCTGGTGAGACCTTGTGATGATAGTGCTGGCATCAGCAAGGCAGTGGCTGTTCCAGAGAACAGAGTAGAACTCTTGGCTCACTGTTTCTTAACTAAACCTTAGTCATCCAGAGCCACTGCAGGCTGTTGTTCACTGTGTCTTGCCCGTGACAGCATCCTATTTCCAAATTATCCGTGTAAGCCAAATGGAATTCCTAAATAATGTAAATGTCTGGATCCATGAGGTTTCCCTTCACATTACCTAAACCCCTTAGTTTAATTAGACTTGTGCAGTTTCCAACAATTTGGTTTTTTCTCCTGACACACTACCGTCCTCTTACATAATCTCCTAGGTGGATGTGACTCGCTGTTGTGAAAGAAGCAGTACTTCCTCTGGAGAAATTCAGGAACTGCCAGACTGACATACATCCCTGTCACTGTCTTCACTAGGGTTATTAATAACACTCTAATTTTATAAAGCTTAGATTTTTCAAAGATTCTTCTAAAAAAAAATGTAATGCTTGACTGAGATCTCTGTTGGAGTAGGTATAGAGTGGGATTAAGAAGGAAAGGAGTCTGTGGCAGATATGTATTAGGGAAATATCTTGCCTTCAGCATCTCTCTCAAGTGATGTCCCAGTTGTGCAATTCCTCCATTCTGCCACACTCTTGAAATTGCATACCCACAGCAGACATTAATAATGAAGACAATTGGTGTCTCTTCTTGTAAACACTTTCTGGTCCTCTACAGTGAAACTCTAGGGATCCAGACACAACTGGAAACATTTATCTAGTTATTATATTGAAACAGGGGAATTTTTCCAGTAGGAAAATTACCTCATATGAAAAGAAGGTAGGAGATAGGTGATCACCAGCCTGAATTCCAGCACAAGTCAGAAATTACTGTGGTTTCCATACATTACTAAGAAGTAAAGCTTAGTGTGAGGTATAGTGAGAGTTGTCACTTCTGTGAGAGCAACTAATATTTCTCTTCATGGAACTGGCTTCTACTTACCAAGAAAAAAAGACCAAATAGCACAGGTGGTCACACAGGTTGCAACTTTTTAAGTGCTTTACCCCTGCCTGGCCACTGGTATGGTCTCCCAAGATACTTAAGGAGACACTGAACATGCTATTAAAAAACAAGTGAGGCATACTGACTCACATGATTGTGATATGAATTTATCTGCAGCCTTTTGAAAGCCCCAGCCCTTGGTGCTTGGGGGATAACTGTGATGAGGTGGTTGCACAGCTGCCAGAGAGCTGCTGAGCAGAGGGACATGGGCTTTGCCTGCATGGCCCAGGCTGGCAGTCTTCCATTGCCAGATGTTATACTATCACAGGTAACGGAGTGGGCTTGGTTTGTTCTCCACTTATAAGATGGATGGCCAAGAAATTCTCCTTCAATCCCTCAGTACCCAAATTTACTATCAAGTTCTCACTGGTTTATTTATCAAAATGGAACGCTTTTGATGAGATGGGCAGTTCTGCATAATTTAGCAGGCACCCAACATGCATTTCAAAAATTGAGCTAAAAAAACCCAACAACTGTACCAAGAAAACCCCAGAAATACACCTTTAGTCAAGGATTCCATATACCCTTCTTTAGGGATTCAGAACTAGATGTATATATAACATCTTGCCTAGGAAAGAGAAAGCTCCATAGATACCTTACTGCAGTCTTTCAGTACTTAAAGAAGGCTTATAAGAAAGATGATGAGAGACTACCAGGGCCTGTAGTGACAGAACAAGGGACAATGGTTTTAAACTGAAAGAGGGTAGGTTTAAATTGGACATGAGGAAGAAAGGCTTTCTGATGAGGGTGGTTAAACACTGGAACAGGTTGCCCAGAGAAGTTGTGGATGCCCCATCCCTGGAAATGTTCAAGGGCAGGTTGGACTGGGCTCTGAGCAACCTGGTCTAGTGGAAGGTGTTCCTGCCCAGGGCAGAAGGGTTGGACTAGATGATTTCTAAAGGTCCTTTCCAAACCAAACAATTCTATGAATCCATAAAAGCTAAGTTTTGCTATGAAAATATCTTTTTATCTGAGAATAAAGTTTTCACTCAGTATCAGTTATGATCAGCAGTCACTCTTCCCTCCCACCTCACACACACTTATAAAGGATCCATTCTTTCAGTGGAGGAACCAATTTCTATAATGTTAGGCAGGAGTGACATCTACTGTCCATCACGGCCAGCAGCTGTACCGCTGTCCCACTGACCTCCCTTGGTTATAAGGACATGTGTGGAGGCAGACTCTTGGCATTTCAGCCCTCAGGTCTTCAGTCTGTATTGTCAATTAAAATGAATGAGAGTCATCTTTTTAGTAAATACTAGCAAATCTTCAAAATTTCTGGTTGTAAAGCTTGGACATGTATGAACAAAGCAGTACTACTAGTAACACAAAACCAATGAATCAAGAAGGTGGGAGCTCTCAAGAATTTGGGGTATGTAACCAGAGACCCAAATCCTTTTTCATTTTGAAGAGAAGTCTACAGGGAATAAGAATATGGGCAGTGAAATCAAACTCAAATCAAATACACCATTGGAACACTGAAGCATTTTGATATTGAAAATGGATTACAACCTAATCTGTGAACACAGATCTCAAAGCTTCCCCAGCAGGATTTGTGTGCTTTCCCAGCCTTGTTCCACAGTAGAACATGACAAGGCAGGCCTGAAAGAAAGCAATCCTGTTAAACAGAAGCCTGACAATTTGTTTATCAGAAATTAGATTAAACAATAGAAATATTTTTCAAGCCAAGAGTTAAGTCAAATGAATAGTTTCAGGATACAAATTTCTGCTTAAATCCAGGCTGCTTTCTGCATGTGAATGTTGGAGATAATCACAAGTGCACATATATGCATAGCCATACGTATCCAAATCCTAGCTATGAAAAAAGAATATAAAAGACTGCGCAATCTTGAGGGTTAATAAAGTAGGAAAATTAAGCTATTCCAGCTAACAACTTCACTTTTGCAGCCTTCAAGACTCCTGAGAAACAGGGACTGGACAGACAAGCCTGGTTGGTAAATAGGACACTAGTTGTGGAAAAGGATTGAATGAGGTCTAGGGTAGCTTTGCTATATCATGATTTGTCTTTCCTGAAGCAGTAGGATACTTAGATACTTCTTTCTCTTGAGATGATGGCTCTTTGATCTTACCCTTGACTTTTATAGCTTGAAGACTTTGAAGGATCATAAGGTCCTGGAATAAAGCAGGTTGGAAGGGACATCAGGTGGCCTCCAGGGCAATCACCTGCTCAGACAAGGGTTGGCACTAATTTCAGACCAGGTTTCTCAGGGGTCTGTGCAGCTGGGATCTGAAAATCTCCAGGGATAGCACCTGAAGAGCCTCTCCAGGTGGCCTGTTCTACCATCCAGCTGTCTTTATGAAGAAAAGGTTTCTCTTACCATGCTTTCCAAATTTGTTCCACAAAATTTGACTGGATGGAATTTTCAGCTTTTAACTGCAAATAAGCAGCAACAGAGGGAATAAGGGAAAATACAGGCCCTTGTGACACCAACTGGCCCACAGACCAGCTGAGCATGTAAGGGGAAGATTACACAGACACCAGCAGACTGGCTCGGACACTGCTTAGGATGAAGAAATGCTTGTCAAGAGATGACCATCACACCTAGATCTGTACCATCATTTGCTTCCACTGTGCATGCTCAGTGTTTGGTAGCTGGCATCTGTGCTGGACAAAGATGTCACATGCAAGAGTTTTATTCTTGTCTTCTAGTGAAAAGACATAAGGGCAAAGGTGATCCATGGCAATATTTTCTTTTTGTCCAAACTGGTCTTCACACAGCATAAGATCATATGGGCTTCCAGAGTCTCATCTTCCTCCCTTCCCAGTGAGCTCCATGCTTCACTTCCCTGCCTCTCTGTTGGCCACCACTGTCTCCTTGCCTTTCCATGTTCATGCTGATCTTGTTTTGCCTAAACACAACCTCTGCAGCTAAAGAAAAGCATCAGGTTCATCCTTAACTACTATGGACTAGGCATGCAAGTAACTCACACTGCAAACCAAATAAAGAGAAGGGTAATGAGGAAATAACTTTGAAGGACTCAGCTGAGCTGCAGAAAGGTCCATTAGTAACACTTACCCTCATCAGAAAACACACCCTGAAAGATGAGAGAAACCTTCAATAGGGTGTAGTACAAACAAGGCAGGAGGATTTTCTCAATGTCATGACAGAGACAGATAGAAAAAAATGTCAAACTCTTGAAAGCTGAAATGAAAGCAGAGACTAAAACTAAGGAGCATGACCTTCTAGTTAAAATACAGACTGTGGGACCCCATGTATGACATATGATAAGCCATCCCTGAAATATATATATATTCTGCTGTGATTGTCTAATTTGCCATAGCACTACAATCCCAGTGAAGTTAAAGAAAGAAGTGCTACAAATAAAATATACCACAGGTTAATATACCAATTGCATACCCCATTGTACAATGGCTCATTGGTATTTTCAACATTCTTTGGCATTTTGCTTTGTTTCACTCAAATAAACAGTTACGAAACGTGGGAAAATAAATCGGGAACAAACATATGCCTTTGACATATAGACATTTGACTCACAGAGCTTCCATGCACAGGAAGAGTGTGCATCCATCTGGCATGCACCTATCTACCCTGCTAGGTCCTGTCAGCACACCATTATGCCCCTATGGGCAAAAATGCTATACCAAGAGAAAAAATCAGAGGTATTAGCACCACATTTTAGCAGTCTGAGTTCCCCACTGAGCACAGGAAGGAAAGTACTCAATGCAGGAAGGGGAATGAATGGCCGGAAGATCGCGTGGTATAAATGCTTCAGTGGTGAAAATTGCCAAGCCGCCAACTCTCACGAGACAGCTGCACTCTGGGAATTTTATGCAGAATCAAAGGAAAAGGAAAGATTTTCCCAAAGGAAAACCTGTGGGTGTGAATGAAAATATATATACTACACTACAATATGTTGTGCATGTTTTAAATTACCTTGATGAGAATCAGTGAACGCACTTCAATAGTGGGCCCTTAAAATGTCTCCATTGCAACTATAAAAATTCTCTGTTGGAAAAAGAGACAGAGGGGAGCAACACAGGAGGAAGGAAGCATGTGTCCATTGAAGTCAGAAGAAGAGATTTATTAGAGGAATCAAGGGCAATTAGTATCCATCCCCTGTTGATGCCCTTAATGCTTTTGAAAACCTCCTATCAGTCAGCATGAAATCTGGCAAAGATAGATAACATCTGTGAAGTCTTCAGTTTTAAGGGACCCAAAACATCATGGCAAAGTCAGAGCAATTTCAAAGACATTCTTTGCACAGCATGAAAATGGTTCAGAACTGCATATAGGGAGATTACATGGATCAAGTAGAATTTGTGTAAAAAATGCATGCTAGGGAACATCTAAATTTGAGCAAAGAATCCAAGCTAACTAACTAATGTAAGAAAAACTCTTTCCAAGGACAAAAGAAACAGCTAAATTATGATGGGAAGGACAGCAGGGAGATCCATTTATTTTCTGATAGAAGAAGTCTATCTCTGACAACTGGATCACCTTAAATTGTTTTACCATGACACATATTTTGGAACCAAGATGAAGACAACATAGCACAGCATAGTCAGAACTGAAAAGCAAGAGAGACACTGTGATAAGGCCGCGTTATGGAGGCTTTCCTTGATGACATTGCATGACACAGGTTGTTTTGCTGCGTGACTTCACTGCTCTATATGATAAAAGTGGGCAGAATAATATATTACTTGTTGCTGGTGCAGCAGCAGAATGGGTTTTTTTTTTTGTGATCCATAGACTCAATTTATTGCAATTCTTCTCTCTGCCTTTCTGACTCTGGGTGATGATTTCCTAGCCCAGGACATCTCTTTACATTCCAATCTTTCCACCATGGTGGTGGAGAGGAAGATTTCCTCCATTTCTACATTTTTCAAGAGTACAGGGTTACAATGATCTCTTCTCTCTCTCCCTTGTGGGACAGAGGCTACCCACAATCATCACTTGGTGCTCCAGTTATGGTATACCTATGGAATACCTATGCAATCAGTGGATGAAGAGACAGAGAGCTCCCGAAGCGGGAAGGATTACCTGATTGCTGCAGGAGAATATTAAAGCTCAGGAAGGTTGAGTGTGCAGGACAGGCCACATTTGACATCCCTCAGCAGAATCCTATGGGGTAGCTTGGGCAGAGCTGACTGATACATGCACACTGGAGATGCCTGGGGTTTTTGTGAGTGTGGGATGTGGAAACCCAGGACAGTGGCTGGAGGACCTCATGTTTTAGCTAACAAATCCAATGGGAGGAAAAAGTATAGGCTGGAGAAGCTGACATGCTATCATAGGATGCTCTAAGCTACCAAACTAATCAGGAAGAAGTATGAAAGGTGATTTGATTATAATGTTTAAATACTTCCACAAAAAGAACACAGCCATTGCTAAATGGGCTTCTCTCTTCTTATAGCAGCGACACGTATGATGAAGTTGAAAGGATGGAAGTGCAAACTAGAGAGTCACGTTAAAGTCTAAGGATATGATTTCAGCTGTGGCATGATTCACCTTTAGAACAAGCCATCAGAGGAATAAGAGGATTCTCCCTCTGTCTTCAAATCAAGATTGTCCTCCTATTAAAAAAAAAAAAAAAAAAGGAAAAAAAAAAAGGAAAAAAAAAAAAGAAGCACTAAATACAAATTACTGAGAATTCTGAGCTAAATCCTATGGCCTTGGGTGTGCAAGTCCTTGAGAATACAATATATTTGACTGGGTTTTCTAGAGGTCCGAGGTCCTTCTAGCCTGTAAAAAACCTATGAATCTCTCTTGCAAAGTTGCATGATGGTATCATCTCATGCTGCTCTGTGACTGTAGCAATATTTATGCAAATATGCAATATGTTGGTTTAAAAATTCCAAAGTTGAAGAATCTACCATATTACTACAGGGATTTGTTTTAGTAGCTACCCATCCTCACTGAGAAATTCTTGAGTTTCACTGCCAGTCTGGACTGGCATAACTCCAGCCTTGCTGATGCCAGGAGTCTCTTCTCATGGATGTGATCATGGCTACCATCCATTTCTGTTTAAATCTGTTCTTGAATGAACTAACCAGAGAGAATCCCTAAAGCCTTAAAAGTCTCTCAAGGCATGTCACTACATCTCCCAGTACCCCATTCATTCCTGAAGCTCTCTTCCAGCTCCTCACATTTTTCCAAAATCTTTTCCTAAACTACAAACACTAAGCCTGAGATGAAGTATTCAAGTAATGATCCTGTTTTATTATGATTTGAATCATAATGCCAGAGCAATATCCATTCTTATTCAAAACTACCATACCAGAGCAGAGAAATATCAATAAAAAAAAACAAAACCCAAACCCTGAGCAATGAACTTGATATCCTTTATACATTGACAGAGACTTGTAAAGAAAATGCAAATAGTGAAAGCATCAGGTGAAGAAACAGGACAGTTATGCAAGAATTTTAAAAGATTTTCTAAATAATTTGAGCCTGATGCACCATTACATTATGCAGCGCATAATTGCTCATGTTTCCAGGTTCACATCTCTTATCATCATGAGACAGTAAATAATACCTTCAAATGAGATCTGAAATTAAGTTCAGTGTTGGAAAACATTCAAGTTCTTTTCAGCCTCATCTAAACATTTCCCTCTCAAGATAATAACTTTCCTCCCTGTTCACAGAAGTTTGCAAATATTTAATTCAAAATCAAATCTGGAATGCTTATGCTTTTGGAAGTGTTTTCTTAGTGAGGAAAAAAAGAAAAATCACTGCTTGGAACCAAGGTGAAAGCCAAGGGAGCACAGTTAGCCCAAGAGTCAAAACCTGTTGAAAAGGAAGAGGGAGAGAAGATCAAGCAAAGCATGTAAATACTGGCTCTGTAGATGTCAGCAATGTCATAGTCTCAGCTAGCACCACACACTGGAAAGCTAAGTTACCCCACAAAATCTTTAGTTTCCAGACCATAATTACCCTGGGACCTCTAGGTGGGCCCATGCTTCTCTCAGCTCACTGTGCAAGGAAAATAAAACCCCAGAATGTGCCTGTGCTCTTCCTTCCCTCTCCAAAGGGAGTGGAAATTTCTGCTAGCCCCTTCTTGAGGATTGGCGGTCACATTCAAGGAAGTGCTGGTCTGTCTTTTGCTTCATTGCCTGGATGTCTGGGGACTGTAAAATGCTCCAGATCACAGAATCACAGAATCATAGAATTACTGAGGCTGGAAAAGACCTCTGAGATCATCAAGTCCAGCCTATGACCTATCACCACATCAGCTAGACCTTGGCACTAAGTGCCACATCCAGCCTTTCTTTAAACATCTCCAGGGACAGTGACTCCATCACCTGCCTGGGCAGTCCCTTCCAATGTCTGATCACCCTCTCTGTCAGGAAGTGCTTCCTGATATCCAACCGAAACCTCCCCTGGCACAGCTTCAGGCCATGTCCTCTTGTCCTGTCACTAGTTGCCTGGGAGAAGAGCCTGACTCCCATCTGACTACAACCTCCCTTCAGGTAGTTGTAGAGAGCAACAAGGTCCCCCCTGAGTCTCCCCTCCTCCAGGCTAAACAACCCCAGCTCCCTCAGCCTCTCCTCATAAGACTTTACTTCTAGTCCCTGGGTCCCTCCTCTGGACCCGCTCCAGCACCTCAATATCCTTCTTGAAGTGAGGGGCCCAGAACTGTGCACAGTACTCGAGGTGAGGCTTCCCCAGTGCTGAGTACAGGGGGACAATCACATCCTTAGTCCTGCTGGCCACACTATTCCTGATACAAGCCAGGATGCCATTGGCCTTCGAGGCCATCTGGGCACACTGCTGGCTTTTCTTAACTCTTAATTAAAAAAAAAGTCCCAAACCTTCCCATAATTAAGGCAGCTTCAAAGAAAACTTTGTAAGTCTAGATTTCATAAAGCATCTCAATATGTTTAGTCAAAAAGTGACACATAGAATTTTACAACAAATAGCAGTTGTGGTAAACTGCGTCATGAAAGGAAAACTTTTCTAGAGGATGAAAAATACATACATACAGCAAATAACGGTGTAATATGTAAAGTGGCATTCTCATGACTGACAGCTCACAATCTGATACTTCTTTCTTCATGCACGGAAGATGTGGTTTAAGCTTTGGCTCCAGAGCACTGCTTGGGTGGGGGAGGAATATTCTGTTTCCCTTACCTAAACGGGGAAAGAGGAGGAGCAGCTCTGCAGCAGATGATGTCACTGGACATGTGTTCAGGCTACAACAGTGCTGGGTAAGGAAAGCCTGCATTGCCTGCTGCACTGAGCTGTTAGATTGCTTTGTGTGAGTGAACACCACGTGACTTTCATAGTGTTTATTAATTTTGAAACACAACAGGTAGTAAAGGCAGTTAGAGGTGCATCTACTGGAAGCATACAACTGCATTTAAAGATGCCTGATTTCAGAAGTAAAAGTGTATTTGCTAGACGCAAAGCTAGACTATGAAATGCAGTCTCAACATGGTAAGGAGAGTTAGAGGGCTCTTATACTACTCGGTCAACTGCACCTTTTTATTTCTTCTCACTTTGTTGTCTTTCCCTTCTTCCCCTTCCTCATACCCTTCTGCACATGCCAGGAGAGTCAAAGTGAGATGAGGTATTAAATTGGTAATTTGAAATGTCTGTAATGACAGGAATGCAGCGTAGATGGAATTAGGTGATAAACTTGTTTCCACTTTGTGGCAGTATTGTAAACAAGTAATAGACAATTAGAAATGCTATTCAACAATTAATGGGAAAAACGAAAGAGGAGAAGTGTGGTAAGTGCATTCTGGTTTAGGTGTGCCTTGAGTCAAGTTTAAAAAGACATTTCAAGTACCAGGCAGAGTCTAGATATTGCTCTGTAGAATAGGTAAGTGCATCAAGATTTCACACCCAGAAGGCTCATAACTGTGAAGGCTTCTTGAAATCTACCTTTAGCATCTCTACTTTTCATTGGGTGGGTAGTTTGGATATATCCATCCTAGAGGAAACACTGCTCTTGGTGAATGAAAAATGGAAATTGAATAGAAAAAATCACACTTGGTTTACATGAGTTTTATCCACAAGGACATTTCATCCTGGATTTCTGACATGATGAGGTGGAGGACAAAGGCTCACTGTCTCAACAAATGCGTCGTCTTTTCACTAAAATAATTTCTGCAGCTATTGGCCAATTGTCGGATTGGGAAGAAAAATAGGGTTCTCAAAGGTGCTAGATTTCCTGTTCTGGGACTGTCGAAAGTAGGAAATAAAGCAGCACTTTTGGCCTCTTGAGGGGGGAACTGAGCCTGTATTCTGTTCCATACAGTGTCAGCCAGCTGACTGGTCACAATACACCTGCTAGATCCCTTACAGGACGTGTGGTGTCAGAGTGTACTGGCCAGTGCTGTGGGAGAGGACAGCTGACCTAAGGGGCCGGGCTGCAGATGTTCATGGGATCAAGACGATGCATTTGCTGGAGACCAGATTCTCTCATTTAACTGCTTGCGCTGTGGCCGAGTTACACGAATTGAACTAAAGAGTCTTTCCAGAATGGATTTTAGATACCGACAACCCTTTCCCTTCTGCCTTAATTCACATTGCAGTGAGAGGATTTACAGCCTTGAGATCATCTTGGTATGTGACAATCTCACACCTAATTTCCATTCTTTTACTTTTGTGCTTACATTATAAATGGTTAGTAACGTGAACTGGGTTGAAAACATCATGTCTTCTGATACAATGCACTTTATCCTAAACAACAGTATAGTTATTCCAGGGAAGATTTTTTTAAGAGGACTGATGGTGTACTTACAAAATGCACAGGACACTGAATAGGTGTATTTTAAGTCTTTTTATTGCAATGTTTAATTATTAATACAGATGTTAGTAGCTGTACTGTGACCTAAACAATGAAGTCTTTTGGGGGTTGGGGCAAACTGGTCCCCCCTTACTGGCCTGGGAGGCTAGCTCAACTAGTGGTCATCGCCCTCCCAGAAGAGGACCCAGCCATGGTCACCGTCCGGCCGAGAGCCGCTGCCAGAGGGAATGTGGGGACCCAGAGGGAGCTCCCGCCCCAACCTGCAGCCGGGCAGGTCTCGGCTGCAGGGAGCGCCTGAGCCTGGCACTGGTACCGGAGGGAGCAGAGACCCCCCTGTGTGCGGGGTGACCGGGTGAGCGATCTGCTCAGCCTGGGGGTAGGGCTGGGAGAAGAACTGGAGAGGTTAAGGAGCATCAGAGAGTGTGGGAGGGAGAGAGGTCGATGGGGCTGCACCCTGAGGCCAAGGCAGCAGATGGAGGCTCCAGGAGAAGCAGATGATCCCCTTCCCACTTGCCACCAGGCAGAAGGAAGGGACCTCAGAGATGGGGGGAGTGGAAACAGGTCCCTGTGTGGGGAGACAGGCAAATCTCCTCCCGGTTTCCCTCACCTTCCCGGTTCTCCCTACACAACAGGATTGGGGCTCTGGAACTTGAGGGCCAGGCAAATGGGGATGTAGATGAAGGTCCATGCAGGGGGTTTCCTGGGGTGAGTCAGGCAGCCCCACACATCAGGTCACCTTGTGTCAAGAAGACAAAAAGGAGGGTCACTGTCGTAGGCCATTCCCCTCTGAGGGGACCAGAGGGCCCCGTATGCCAACCGGATCCATCCCACAGGGAGGTGCTGCCTCCCTGGGCGTGAGTCAGAGACACCACCGGGACACTCCTTGGTCTGGTGCAGCCCTCTGATTATTACCCACTATTGGTTATGCAGGTGGGCAGTGACAAAGTTGTCTAGTACACCCCCATAATGTTTTTACAGGTAACAAAACCTACAAAAGTGATTATTCCATGTCATTATTTGTAGGTTTGTTTTTTGGATTTTTTTTTTTTTTTTACTGTGATCTTGTGGAGGCTTTTCAGAGGTTCTGCAGGCTGCTTCTTCCTGTTTGCATTTCTGAGACAATATGGTTCTACTGCAGATGTTAATGAAATAGTTTCACTGTTACTTACATAGCAGGACAGAGACTTGTATTTAATCACATCAGAAAGCATCAATAATGGTTATCAATAGATACAAAATTAAGAGGGTAAAAAACCTCGGAGTATTGAGTAAGAATATCAACTCTCATCCTTTAAATTCCTTACTGGGGTAATTTCCTTGCCCCTGGTTTCTTAGAGGGCAATGGTAGCAACAGATTTCACAACGGTCATCAACAATTACTAAAAATCATAGAAGTTGTACCAGATTCCTCCAGTAGCGAATGTAGTTCTGCTTTATCTTTGTGAAGGATTGTTGTGCGTTATGCTGAAAAAGAATTAGATTTGAGATCCTAGGTTTGGGGTGGGGATTTTTTGTGTGTTTTTTGTTTGGTTGGTTTTTGTCTTGTTTTTTTGTTTTCTGGGGTTTTTTTTACATATAGCAATGGAAAATTATCTACTGCCCCATCTTAAACTGCATGATAGGATCTATGAAGCTCTTCTGTTTATTCTTACAAAGGTGGTATTACTGTTACTCTTTGTATTTTGTCAAGCAATTCAATTGTCTGTGGGGTTTGAAGTAAATTTGTAGTATTTTTTATTTTCCTGTGGGGCATGTATGTAACGTTAAGATATATTCAGTGGGTATCTTTAACTGACTTAACAAAGTTTGACTTAAATCTTAATAAAAATTTGTCTTCAGATTAAGTATCATATGTCATATATAATATGCTTTAATTTGCACTTAGCAATTACAGCACTGCCTGGAAAGGAAGGTTGATTTGATTAATCACACTTAAAGACTGTTAAAGTGAATAAAAATGAAAATGGTGTGACTTGATTTCTGACATAATTGCTTCATTTGGATTGGCATCACCTTCCACCAGTTGTTGAGAAAAGAGGGACTGATTTCATGTAAAAGAATTGTGAAAATGATTAACTGATGCTGAAGCTGATAGCATTTAAATACAGCTTTGTAAGAAGATCAGTGAAAAGCGAAGGAAAAAACCTCACTTTACAATACCACTACCATAGTACCTACATTTTTGAATCTTAACCCCTCAATTACTACAGTAATCTTGCTATAAGCTTATTGCTATTATTGTTCCCGCTGGGAAAAAGAGGAAAGGGGAAAGTTATTTTTTGCTATCATCATTTTAACATTTTTAGAACACCTATTTTTTCTTGGTCTGTAACAGTTTCCTTCTTTGTAATGATTTCCAAATAAAATTAGATTTGTCCAACTATGGCATTTGCGGGGCAGAGTCCCAGTTGGAAATCTCTTTTCCTTTCAGAGCTGTCTTGCAACATGTCTCTCCTCAACTTCTGTCTTTCTTCTTTTCTTTCCTTGGTGCCTGAGTAAGTTCCTTGATGCTCACAGTTGTATGCTTAACCTCTTGCTTGGAAAGTCAGGGTACCCTTTTCTGATACTAACCAAAGCAATGGTGCTAATTGTGTTAAAATACCATCTTCTAAATTCCATTTTGGCTTTAAAAGAACTGGCATTGCATTCCAGAATTAATAAAATAATTGCAATCCAAATGTTTGTAAGCTTCTTGGATGTTTTAATTTTAGAGGCTTTTCTGGATCCTTGCTTACAAAAAAAAGGAGCCTTCTTATGCTTTTATGCCATTTAAACCCAAATTCTTCCTCATTGTTATACACAGTTGCATGACTGAGGGGCACTGGTGTGCAGTGCAGGCAGCTTTGAAATGAACCCTTTGATCATGACCTATCATTAAAATCCAATTTGGCAATATTCTGGCTTCCTCGGCACCCAAAATCCACTCTGCAAGTTGTTTTGAGTAATGAATCTGGCTGCTTATGCCTCCTTGGTGATAAAATCCTCAGCTGTGTTAATTCTGTTGTGAATGCACTTCTGGTCCCTTATGCTGAGCAATACATCTAACAACTGCCTTCACTTTTTAAAGAGAGAGATGGTAATGTTTTAGTTGGAGTCTTAATATGAATTTTATCAACTGTATTGTATGTTTGTAGGTCTCCTGTATGTTGTGAAGAGCACCTGTTACCTTTTCTCCATTTTCCAACTCTTTTTATTCCAATAAGAATTGTCATTTGTAGGCAATATCAGTGCCAGACTCATTCTATTGTAGTAACTTTGGGAACAGCTGTACAGGCAGCTGGTAGCTGGGGAGTGGGCTATGAGAACAGCCGAGGAGCTGCTTTCAAGGCCAGTCTCTGTGGCCTGGTGGTCTGCGTCTTCAGCTGAATTTCTGTTGCTTTGAGGGAGAAATTCTTGTTGCTGTTCTACTTCAGACTCTGCTACTTTGTAGGGAAGGGATTGAATCCTGGGGGGGTGGTTTTTCCTTTCTTGATCCTGAGATCACCCTTTGAAACCTTTCCAAGCTAGACGTCAAGATACTGCTCCTAATTTTACACTCCTGCTCCAGCATTTATAGCCTTGACAGAGATGTAGTGAACTTGAGAGTGGGGACAAGATGAAAAAGGAATCTCTGGCAATAGAAACTCTTTCTTGTGAAGGGAGAAAGAGAAATAGGCCACAGGACACTTGTTTCAGTTTTACCAATTTGACATGGTGAGTACCTGTAGTCCGGTAGATCTCTCTCAGTGTGCTTGACCTTGAAGAGGCATGAGGAAGTCTGATTGCTTTTAAGGAGGAAGTTTTGCCATCCAGTGGATGCACTGTCAATTACATCAATGAAAAAAACAGCTGATTTATGTCCCGTCTCTGCAAAAGATTTTAACTATTCATTATTGGGTAGTTTAGGCACACTGTCTGTCTTTCAGGTCTTGTCAGCCAGTATTTTTGGCTGTGACCTGAAGGGATGGAGTGTAACAGTATTTCGGTTCCTGGTAAAAACTAGGAGCTCCATAATCTGTGGTGTCTCTCAAAGAGACTGATTTACAGTGTGCGTTGTTCATGAATGTGATTTCTGAGTATCTGTAATGGTTTCCCTTCCCAACAGATCTGTGTATGAGCATCTCTTAGGATGGTGGAAGACAATGTATTGCCCGAATGTTGGGAGAAAGCCCTTGAAGTCCAGTTAGATTAAATAGTTGGTAATAATGGGTGGTTTATTAGAAAACAAAATGAAACACCCCAACACATCTCGTCCTCCAAAAAACCCAACCCAAACAACAAAACAAAGCACAAAACCAAGAGCAAATGAAAAAACTATGAAAAGGAGTTACAAAGGTGGTTAAATGGTTAGTTTTCTCTGCTCCCAGAGAAACTGGTCCTAAAATAGTCACCACCTATGGCATGATACTATTATTTAAAGACAAATAAATAAGTAAATACCACAACTTGGAAAAACTTCTCAAAAAAAAAAAAGATCTGAAAAAGAGGTGTGGGAGCAGAATATAGGTATAGCTTAGAGTGGGACAGGCAAAGAAAAGAAATCTTAATCACACTTGATCACTCTCCTTTGATTGTACCGTTGTTTGTGAAGGGATACGAAACATGAATGATGATAAAACAAGTAAACAAAGAATCCTGCACAGTTTTTTAGCCTTTATGACTGCTTCTTGTAGGTCTTCTGAAGAGGGCATAGGAAGAAGTTCTTTACTGTGAGGGTGGTGGGACTCCAGAACAGCTTCCCCAGTGAGGTGGTGGAGATCCCGTTCCCGGAGATACTCATGTTCAGGCTTGATGAGGCTCTGAGCAACCTGATCTAGTTGAGGATGTCCCTGCTTACTGCAGGGGGGTCGAGTGAGATGACCTTTGGAGATCCCTTCCAACCTTGGGGCATTCTCTGTGTGTGAGGAGTGTACTGCTGGCTGCAGACTAAAGATGCTGATTGGGTGATTCTAATCTGTTACTGTTGATGAGAGACATCGTATGAGTCAGTAAGAATAGGTGTTATGCTCACTTCTGACCTTTCAGTGACTTTGTTAAAAACCACCACTATAAAGAAGAGCTGTTAATTGTGAATTTGCCACAGCCTGTAGCACAGAGAAAAATGTTTTTTCAAGCTACAAAGAATTAAAACTTTTAGATTCATGCCCGAGGAGTTTGTGGCTATGATGAGGCATTCACAAGAAAGTGGAACCACCCCCACTAGAACCCTCAGGTGTTTTTAAAGAGGCTGTTAATTTTCTTTCATAAAAATTGGCATCCGTTTATTTCCATTATTCTCTCTGCTGCTTAGTAAATCCTGAAGAATTAAGTAGAAACTTTGAAAGGTGCTTGCAATATCCGTTATTCTATTGATATGCCTCTTGATTTTCCAGATACAATCTAAAGAAATGCATAATGTCATTATGACTTAATCACTGAATTGAAAATGAGGTGAAGTTTTGATATACCAGTCAAATTCAATTTTAGGTAGCTTTCAAACTTGGTTAGAATGACTGGGTTGGATAATTAGGTTTTCAAGTATCATAAATAGAAGCGTAAGTAATGTTAAATGTGAAGGCCGTGTCAGTCAGCAATAAAATGCCATGTCCAACTTCCTTGAAAAGATTATCTTGCAGTGCCTTTGAAATTTAAATGTTATCTGCAATGATGTGCTAGTCAGTTCGTGCTGGGAGGTTTGCAGCTTCGGGAACTATTGCACTTTTCTCTGTTCTTCACGTTTATAACTGTGTGGACAAGGCACATCAGTAGCTGCTCTTAGACATCATCAGTAGCATACACTGCTGTTCAGACTCGGCGCTGAAGTCTTCAGCCTTTGCATTTTGCCCAGCTTTTCAGTTCCTATTTGTTTAGTTTACACTGAAGTTGTGTGTGGACAGAATATCAAGATTTCGGGAGGCAATTGTAAATGCAAGAGACTGTAGTTGGTTACTGACTAAGAGAAATAGTAGGGTGCTCTGAAAACTGGTCTGTTGTCAGGCATGTTTTTAATTTCCTGAGCAGTCATCCCGTGGGAACCTGCTTTATTAGGAATTTCATACGAAGATTCTTCAGTTTTCTGTTTTGGTGAAATGAAGAACAAACCCAAATAATTTGAAACAGTTTGGAACATGGGAAACACTGAGGGGTTTTTCCTACCATTGGTGTCTTTTTATTTATAATTCTGAACTTTAAACTATTTACAGAGAAATGCATCATCTTTATTGGCTCTTACTGTTACAAAAAAAAATGTGAGCTTAGTAGTTCCTAACTAGTTGCTAGGTGATTGTTCTAAAGGATGGCCCTATTTAACTTGCTATAGGAATTTTGTGCTTGTTTGAGTAGCAAAAATGGAAAAAACTCAGAACAAACCCAAAGTGTTAGGAGTAAAAAGTGTTGAACCTGTAAATATTCTTGCAAGCAAACACTGCCTGTTTATTATTGCTGTGATTGTTGATGGGTAACAGATACCAGATCTCAAAAAAACCAACCAGAGTTGCCTCCTCTACTTAATTAAAATGTTATTTTTGCTTGTAAGCTGTAGAACATTCAGGTGTGTCTGAAAATGTTAGGAATGTTGGGGTTTTTTTAATTAAAAATATTGAAATTTGGATTGTTTCTGTGAGTAACTCAAACATCTAAATTAAGCTTGCAGCCCTGTACAATGACCCTATGTTCCTGGTTTGAATAGTACACAGAAAGTAATCTACCCTACTGAAGTCTTTCAGTTACCTAGATCCCACTGTCCTCCTTGAAATAAAGGTCACAGGTTTGTCAAAAATGACAATATACGGGTGAACAAAGTAGTTTTCAGTAAAATGGACTTTCTAGATATTTAAGGAATCCCGTAGAGATTCCTTCCTTATTCACTTCTCCCCAAGAATCACGGCAAAGTACAGGTGCTGATCACAAGGGACTGGGCTTTGTAAATTGGGTAATAGAATAGATTAGCATGTGAAAACTGTTTGATTTTTATTAGAGGAAACCTGGACACTGAGCATCTTAACTACTCCAGAGGAAAAAATAAAGAGGTAGTTCACCATTATACTTTGAATGTAATCTGCCCAGTTATCTCATTTACTTATTTGCATTTATTTGTTGACCTGTCTTTATGGTCTGATGTTTTGAAAAATAGTTTACATGTAGCTAAATGGCAGCTATGTGAAATAATCTGCTTTCGGCTTGAGCAAACTTAATATGTTAATCTCGGCTTAATTTAATTTATTCTAATGGTAGTGGCGAATTTTTAAATGGTTCATTTGGTGCTTAATTATCATTTAAGGGATTTAGTACACTTTGAGAACGCTTATATTGGTGTCAAGTGCCCAACCCATTCATCTGGGTACATTTCTTGTCTTTCCACTTTACACAGGTATGAGCAACAGCAGGAGCGAAAACCTGGTGATTTCATTGCTTAGAGGCAGTACGGGTTTCTTCTCAAAAAGGTTTTTAGTGTCATGATACAGTTTATTTCCCGTGGTGTAGTGTGAGAGGCACAGCCACAGTTAGTGAGTGCCTCGGGGCGGTGGTCTTTTATTGACCTCTTAGGATGCTGTAGGAGATACTGGACCAGTGTCAGAGGAGGGTCTCAGAGGACATCCTGTGTTCACCTGAAACTCACCGGGGTGTTTAATGATTTTCATTTATCCTATCTAGTAAGGGGAATATTTGCATTTTCTTTATGGAAAAGATTTCCAGTTCCAAATGAATTCAGTGGGTTTTAGGCAGCCTTGTTGATGGAGTCCTTATCTGTTTATAGAGCAGATACTGCACAAGCCCTGGGATGTGATCCATGTTGTGATGTTAAAAGTACATGTGATGTGTTAACATGGTAAAATACTGTGGAGAGTGATACACATGTGCTCTGAAATCACATTTGACACGCTTCTTTGAGATCCTCACGTTCGATGTTCTTATGAATCCATTTTCCCAGGGACTTGTTCTGGACTTTGACTACTCAGGGGCTTCAAATAGTTTGTGTGAGGGAGAAGGGGAGTGAATGGCTCATCCTTAGGTAACTAGTTTTTGGCCAATATGGAAATCAATACATACAAATATTAAACTTTCACAATTTTATTTACTTTTAAAACATCTGGTACATACGAACATAAGACAGTCTAAGTTGTTATGAATTACATGAAGACTTATGGAGGTGGGCAACATAATTATTTGGTTTAAACAGTTGTACAAAACTGCCCCTCCTGCAAAAATGATTCTGATAATACTGTTAGCTCATCTTAAGCCACAATGTCTGTTCTCCCTTCCCTCATCTTCCGTCTTTACTCAGGGTCATCTATTATTGGAGTGATGCATGTGATACAATCGAAATACCATCTCGACAGTGAACCTCAGAACAATTTATATTTGTTTGTATCTAGGAAAACTATCAGTTCATTTGGTGGCTCTCAGTTGGATGCACTGTGCCTCCAGGTGTAAATAGTAAGGTCACGGTGGGGAGTTGCTTCTTGTTGAGTGAAGATGAGATTTGAATGCAAGCAGTAGGAGATAGCTTCGTATTTTCTACTGAAATTACCTTCAGGTTACACTGTGACAGGACTATAAATTGGAAAGCTACAGACCTGTCCAGCAACGGGCTCCGCAGTGTGAGGGTAGCATACCTCATTAGCAAGACTTCTTCCTGAGTAGTGGTGGAATGAAATCAGGTCTCATTTGCGTTCGTGGTGTGGTTTAAGTAGTATCGCTGTAATATTCTTCGGTCTTGTGATCTGCCTGAGAGCATTAGCAGTCGCAATTAGCACACTGGGAGCAGCTACATTACCATTTGGCACACCCATCTGAGAGTAATCACTGACAGTTTTTATCAAGAGCTTTGTACCTCCCAGGTAAAGAAGTCCTCAGCACTGTTTACAGTGGTACCTTTCTGTTGGTGCCTCCTTTTTCTCATCTTCCTCTGAAAATATTGTTAAAATATCTTGTCTGGAAAAGAAATCAAAGCAAAACCTGCTTCTTTAATACTGTTGAGGGGTTTTTTGTTGTTGTTTTGTGTCTGTCTGTTTGTTTGTTTTTTAACCTTGTTTGCTGCCAATTCCTATCTGTAAGACTAATTTATCTGTATTTATTGCCTTGTGGTGGCCCTTACAATTAAGTCATCTATCTTAACTATCTTTCATTGAAAACTGTAATCTTTTTCAACTTAGATGTGCAGATCTAGTAGGGCCAGTATTTACTCTTTGTTCTTCTTACATGCTGTGTTATACTTGATCCTTATTTGATGATCTGATGAGTTTTTGCATGAAAATGAGTCACTGGTGCATCGCCTGTTTAATTTTACATAACCACCATTTAAAAAATTTGGATTTTGCCCATTTTTTAACGGAAGTTTGGGATAAATAATATTTCGAACTGTATACAATTTTCCTGATACAATTCTAGTTGATGTTGTTGGTGTATAGTCTTCTAAAAATCAGTAGGCGAAGCTGGTGATCCCAATAGCCATGTAAGAACCATTTCCATTTCCTTATCCCTCCCTGTCCACCTCTGTAGAACCCTCTTGCTTCACCATTCAAAGCTGAGTCAACAGTAGTAGTTGCTTCAGTGTTCAAACTAATATTTTGTCCCTGAAATGCTTCTTGGGGAAGTGAGATTCTTGGGGCAGTGAGTTGAAAGTGTTTTAAGTAGTTTTATTGACTGAAGAGTTCCAAGAGCTCAATCAATTCCCAGTTTTGATGTGTTTGGGCTTTCTGCTTTTTTGATCTGAAGGGGGAAGAAAATCCAATGAAAAACCAGAGGTGTCAGGGGATCTTTGGACATTACCTTTTAATTTTTTTATTATAATCTTTTTTTTTAACCATTCTGGGACCTTCTTGTGCTGTACAATGTCTGTCTGTCTTTCCTATAATACTCCCATGGAATGACCAGATCTGACTTAGACTGTAGTCTGAGGAAGTCTCCTTAAGTCTCCCTTCCTTTCTTAGATGTTGCAACTCTGTGTCTAAAAGACTGGCTGTTGACACTTTGTCTTGAAAAATACATATGTTCTTTACCAAAAAGCTAAATTCCTTAGCTAAAAAACTCACTTTTCCATAGAGCCTGCTGCTCACAGATGTGCACAATCCCTCTGCTATTGAGGGGGGATGCCGTGCCGTTCTATATACTCACTTTTCAAGCTCAACATTGAAAAAGGATGCAAGGATGCTTCTCTGACAGAGTATCTGTTGGAAATATTTCAAGACCCATATCACGTGATTTCAAGTTGGCTGCTTAGCCCTGAAGACTGTTTTTGAAGCACCCAGAATCATTGGAAAGTGCTGAGAAAGTTGACTGTTCCATTTGAACACTACATTTTGCTTTTTGTATTCCAGTACTAGGAAAAAACCCGCTATTTTTAGTCTCTAAACAGAGTAACCCTGCTCCTATGAAATAGATTTATTGTTTACAAGCAGTGTCGCATGTTGAATCTATTTGAAATCTTACTTGAGTCTGTGACCTATCTACACCATTAATGGGATGCATGATTTTTTCTTTTCACTTTGGCAAAACCTGTTTTCTCTCTCTTGAATCTACCAATTTACCAATATCGTTATCGGGATACGTAGTTATGATGGTTGTTAGGATGGCTGTATGCATAGGGTGTGAGTACAGTTGCTTTGCCTCTTGGAGATGTAGTAAAGATACACCACTAATTTCATTCACCCCAATTCAGTGGTACTAGATTATGAACATGCCAGTAAGGTTTGGCTGCCTTTGTCTGTTACTCTGGTTCAGTAGTAGAAGGTAACACATTTCCTTTCCTCTCTGACAGCTACTATATGATTTCCTGTGTTCTTTTTATCAAGTCGGACTTCTCAACGTTGATAGGAGGAGTGCAGACACAACCCAAAACGCTAACACCAAAGTTCAAAGGCTAACCCCAAATCATGACAATGATTCTTGGTATGAAAAAGCCATTTTCCTTCCCATTCCTTCTAGCGTCGTTTTTCTACATTGATTGATTGCTGAAGAATTTTGCTCAGTAAGAATTTATTTTTATCCTTGTGAT
The DNA here is from genome assembly GCA_025331215.1 of Actenoides lindsayi. NCBI lineage: Eukaryota > Metazoa > Chordata > Aves > Coraciiformes > Alcedinidae > Actenoides > Actenoides lindsayi. The sequence continues at coordinate 28,147 of WTSP01016898.1, forward strand.
TTCATTACTGACATCTAAATCTCACATGATACTTGCTTCACTTTTCTCTTGATACAACTTCTGGTATGTATTCTTTTTCTAGATGAAGGTGCATGTTCAGTTATGATGGGGAAATAATAATCTGTAGAAATAAGCATTTACACCCTAAAATACTCTTAAATTTTCAATTATTTTGTTCTCAAACCATCAGAAAATCAAACTCATGGAAATGGTTTTACTTTCATATCAATAGGTAAACGTATCAGTAATTTAAGTGCATAATGAAATGTTTAATGCCGCAGTTATGAAATATTTCTGTAAAGTACATTTTCCATTGTAGGATTTTCTTTTTGACTAAACTCAGAATCCATTTCTATAACTGTTCTAAACACTGAGATTATATTTATAGATAGATAGATATATTTTTAAGGGTGACGGTACAGTGTGTATAATTTGGAGACTGATAATCTGTTTGATTAAAGCGCTGGCAAAATTTTGGAAGCTAAGTTTAGAAGAATTCTGTCTAGAGACAGCATAAATATTTCAGTTTTGGGGCAGAGTTTTCTTGCGGGTGCTGACTCTGGCACGCCCCAGTGTTTACTGAGCTGACCGCGGAGAAGTTTGTCCATGTGCTGGTAGATGGCAGAGTGCTGCTAACCAGGACCAGCCATCTTTTCCCTGGGGCCGTGGAACACGCGCGGTGCCACAAACCGCTTGCTCAGATAGAGGAGACTTGCCTGGTTGGGCAAAATATCAGCAGTTGTCAGCCTGGCAAACTGTGACCCGCTTAAGCTTGTTTCAGTGGGTAACTGTACACGGGTACTTGTATGATCGTGTCATTTCTGTCTTATGGAGAGGTAGTCCCAGATGTGGGAGGGGAAATCTGAACAGGAGTTTCTGGTGAACTTGTTCTTTTTATTTGTTGTTCTTCTCATTTATTTTTTTTACCGCCGTTTTCCCCTTGCAAATACCTTCATTAGTTTTGCCTGTAAACCAGTCAGGAAAGGTAAGCTGCTGCCTGTTGTGGCAGTTGTCCTTCTCCACATCTCAGAATACTGTCCTGGGCACCAGGCTCTGAGAAGCTAGAAGTTGTCAGTCTCCACTCTGTTCCTGAAATGGGACAGAGAAGCACTCTATGAAAGCAAAATTCCTAATGTTGTGAGCACTGGGTGCAGCCAGGAACTGACCTTTTACTGTGATAAAGCTCAGCATCACAAGCTGCATTCATCTTTAAGGGACTATAGTGCTCAACTACAGGAGTGAAACATCCATGTAATGCAAGAACTTGTGAGAAGCAGATACACAGGGATACTAGAGGTAAAACCATTGCTCTCACTAGTGAAAACAAAACAAATCCAAATGACCTCCTCCTCCACTTCCAGCCTAAAAGTTGACTTCTAGTTTGTAGTTTTCTGTCCTATTCAGTTAGATATTGAGTAGAACAGTTATTGTAGACTGTCTGTTTGGAAATACATGGATCTACAGAATTGGAGATGGTCGGCAGAGCCTTTAATGGAGCATTCTGGATCTTCATCTCCAAAACTGCTTCAAGCTTTGAAGATTGCTGCGCTCTGTTATGTGCTTACAGGAGACTTTTCCAGCTAGCACAACAAATGCAACAGGTGGAACCCAAAGACCACAGTGTTTCGAAGACAAAATGTTGGTTAGTTTAGTCTCATTTGTATTAGGTTAGGAAAGAGCATCTTCTCCAATTTTCTGCTGATGAAATGCAGATATTATAGGCTGATACTATTTCAGCTGTGGTAAATCTCTGACCCATTTTTTTCCTTTGTGAAAATTAGAATAAATGATGGATACAGAAATCAATGGTACAGAAACATAAGGAAAAACTTTTTTGCTGTGAGGGTGACAGAGCACTGGAACAGGCCGCCCAGGGGGATTGTGGAGTCTCCTTCTCTGGAGGCATTTAAAACCTGCCTGGGTGTGTTCCTATGTGACCTGCTCTAGGTGGTCCTGCTCTGGCAGGGGGGTTGGACTAGATGATCTTTCGAGGTGCCTTCCAACCTTTAACATTCTGTGATTCTGTGACCTTAAAATGTCCCACAGTGACTGTTTCTTCTCTGTTCAAATTTGATGGTGGTGCAATATGTAAATATAAAGATTTTTGAGCTTTATGGAGTGAAACCAACATACAAGTCAATAGGTTGCCTTTTTTCCTAGTCCTCTTTATAGCTGATCAGGAAGTATAATTATTAAAATACCCAGATTCTTGGAGTACTGTGAACAGCTGCCTTGTTGCTGCTGCAAGTCACGTTTATCTCTGCTGTTGTACTGCTGAAGTCAGTCCCATTGATATGGGGCATGGAGTTGATCTCTAGAGCATTAAATGTATTCCAGTCTTTAGGGTTGAAGCTTTTTCTGACAATGATCAAGAAAAAACTACAGACACTCTTATTTTCTGTGCCCCTTCTAGTCATACCTGCCTATTTGTTAGCTCCTTCCTGTGGCCTCTGTCCTCCCTGTAACAGCAGTGCAAAAACAATTGAAGAATGGAGAATGGAGAGGTTTTGACATTTCGCAAAGTTGCTTCATTACACTTGAATGAGAATGAACTGGGAGGAGGAGGAGAGGATCATCGAGTCCCTTCTGAAGTGGAAAATGTAGAACTAGCTTTTCAGAGTCTGAAAGTTGTGCTTTAAAACAACATCTAAAAGTTTTCTTACTTCTTTTAATTATTACTATTATTATTTAGGACTAAAAATAATACATGTAATCTTACTGAGTGGAAATACAGTTTGCTGTTGAAAAGAAATAATCTATCTTTATTTTTAAATTTAAAACTAGAACATACAGTGTACAAAGCAGGTTGAGTTGCAGAACATGCCAACACCCTGCCAGGTATGGTCATGCTGCTGTGAATGTCTGATGACAGCAGACTAGTCAGCAAGGATAATTTTGATTTTTCAAACAGTAACACCACTGCCTTATGAGTCCATCAGCTGGAATTAGCTGTTTGGTAACAGCAAAGAGCCCAGCAATTTGGCTGTTTGGTTTCCAATTTAATAAGAACTATGCATATCCTGGAGAAAAACAGGGGCTTTAAAGGAGGGAATAGTGCCTGTTAAACAAGGTGATACGGCTGAAAAAAGAGTGAACTTTTGAGAACTGTCCTATCATTAGATCTGTGAATATACTAGTATTTGATGGAGTGCAAAACTTGAGATGTCTGTTACAAAATAAATCAAAATCTTAGTAACTAAGTCTGCCTTTAAATGTGTTCCTCTAAATAAGAGATTTGTGATATAAAACTGAAATGGTCTACTGCTCACTTTGTTTCCACTGTGCTGCCTGTGTTCTGACAGGGGGAGAGCGACAAGAAGTGCAGGAGTTGAGAGGTGGAGAAGTGGGAGAGCTGAAGTGGTTCCTTCCCTTAGGGGCTGGGACTGATGGGCTGCCTTCATCCCCATGGATGTCATGCTGCTTCCAGCTGGTACTCACATGGGGGGCAGGCAGAACTGCCACGTAACTATTGGTATTTTTAAGGTGCTGTGCCCATGTGTGCTGGCAAGAATGTGGTTCTACACTGAGCTCTTTCTGCTATGATAGTTGTCTGTCTGTGCAAAGCAAGGTTTCGTTGTAAGTGAGAAGTAGATGCTCAATGCCTCTTATTTCATGACTGTGTACAAATTAGAAGCCTAAAGACTCAGATATCTCCACCTGAAGTATTCGGGTGGAATAATATGGAGAATATTGTAGGCTAAGTTCCTGTGAATTGCTAAAATTCGTTTTTCAGACTTAGTATTGAAAAATAAAGATACTGCCCCAACATTATTCAGCTTTTCCATGGATGGCTTTACATCTCTTCTGCCTAAAATGAAATTTATCTGTGTCTATACATGTATGCATACATACTTCTTTTTTTGAAAAGTACCTCTATAATACTTTGAGCCTGTTCTTCTTTTAATGAAGATGCCATTCTTTATTCTGGAAGCTGGTAGTCATTTGGTCTCTGACAAATGGGCACTCAGGGAACATCAGTGCTACTTTGCTATGCAGTCAAGCTGGCGATGAACACTGAAAGCCACGCTGTCGTTTCCTCACCTGGGCTGCAGATTGCTTCTTGGTGGCATTGCAGCTCTCCTGGTTTTGGGACTCCCACCTAGTTTTAACTTCTCTCTGTGTGCTTCTGCTATATGCTGTGTAGACACATGGTGGGGTAGCTAGTGGGGAATCAGTCTTTCTTACAGACATCTTGTACAATGTCAATATGTCTGTAATGGATGTTGGTGAATTGTGTTCCTCGTGTCTTTCTCAGAAAATATAGTTTTACTTACCCTCACATTACTTGCTCTGTATTGTAGTGTCTGAGTTGTAGTAAGGAGTGAGGAACAGTGAACTGTAAGCATTAAAGCCAAACTATCAGTAGATGTACAGAGGTAGGTGTTGCAGTCTGCCTTCTTGGTGTGTTCTATATGTTGCAGGTTGTAAAAGATCCAGCTCTTGTTGAAGCAGCAGGACTTGCTCCATGTAGACAACATCCTTTTATGATGTTTGTGCTGTTAACAGAGCGCAGGATCTGGGCTTGTAGGTGAACCTGGCCTTGGCTGACTCTCACGTGGTACCTAGAGAGAAACAGCGAAAACGTATTTAATGTTTAATTTCATAGCCTGCACGTATACTTCAAATTACCTATGCAAATAGGAATCACCAGGGTCACAACCTAGTCCCAAAGGACACATCGGATTGGCAGAGTTCCTGATTCTTACACTGATGCCAGAGGCTCAAATCCTGCATAAGAGTGTGCAGCAGTAGGAAAATGGAGGATGAACATGTTTTTTTTAGGCTAGAACAAATATTTAAACCAGAGTTCAATGCAAGGTAACAGATGGCCATTCCTTCAGTGTAAAGACAAAGTTTAAGAAGGTTCAAGAATCTGCAGTGGCAGGTACTTCAACAGAGCTTCCCAGTTTCAAGCGTTCATTTGGAAGAGTGTAGTTCATGGTAGGAAAAAAGATTGAAAAGATTAATAGTATTGGGTTAGGGTTTTTTTGTTTGTGTTGTTTGGTAGGTTGTTGTTGTTTGGTTTGGTTTTGTTTGTTTGGGGTTTTTTGTTTGTTTGGTTTTTTTTGGGGGTGTTTTTTTAATGATTATTATTTGTGGAGGGCTTTTTAAGTTCCTGTTCATGTAAAAAGGTCTTAGGATGAAGTTCATCCAGGCAGACTTATCTTAGTTAGTAGATTATCTACCAGGGACTTAGATCAAGGTATAAGGTTTATTGAAATAACCTCACCGGGAGAACCAAAACTTTGTCTGAATAAAGTGTTTCTCTTCAAGTCTCTTTCAAGTTTCTCTTCAAGAAAACGAGGTAAACAGGAGGTGCAGAAGAGGGTTGAGTGCAGTTCTGGTCCCCTGAACAGGCAGTGATCAAGTTTCAAAGGACAAGTAAAAGGTGTCATAACTTTAGAATTTGCAGGCAGGTTTGATCATTCACAGATCCCTTCTTCTATACATAAATGTCCACAGCAAAATGTATATTCTCAGCTCATGCAGTCTGTGTCCCATGAGGTTTCCTTTGTAAGCTAATGATGGTAAAGATGGAAGCTGAAGTGTGAGGTGTGTGCCTGAGCTTTTGGTCAGTCCAGAAGATGAGCAGAGGCAGACAAGTAGAGCTGAACAGTGGTTCTGGGAGGCCTTGCTGGGGCTGGTGGATCTGGGGACTGGAGTCATGGGCAGTGGCATCAGGATAGAGACTTGTGGAGTCTCTCTCAATGAGGGGCTGGAGTCACTGGCTGTCTTCAAAATCTGTGAGGGTCCAGAAATTCTCAGAAACATAGCAGTGTCTAGCTGTCTGTCACTGTGGAGGTTCAAGAGGGCAATCACAGCTCCATCTTGGTTGCCTGTGTGCTACTTCATGGGTAAGGCAAGTTGCCAGTTGCTGATACCATAAAAGCTGATCCAGCCAAAAGCCAGAATGGACTGCGGTGTGGCTATGTGTAATCAAACAGGTTTTGCGTCACAATAAGCAATGAAGCCACAGTGGTATGAACAGTTTCAGGTGCTGAACGTGCCTGTGGTCATGGCTGGGTTGGCTGCTCAGTTTTCAGACCTGTGAGTATTTACCTGAGATGGATTAATGCTGCCTCCATTAGCTCAGTAGGCTCACTCCACCTAGTTGCTGTGTAGATGTAAAACCTGAACAGTATGTAATTAGTCTGCCATCATGGTGGTTTCAACAGGAATTACTTCACCCTCCCCCCCCCACTTCCCAATTATGATACATTCTTCTGGTTTTGGCTTCTTTTCTTGTTTTCACATCTCTGAAGTACTCATTGCACGATAAAAAGCTGTAAAACAAAATTAATCAAGCATAAATATGCATTAATGGCTTATTGCTTTTAAAAATGGTCATTATGGTTAATATTCACAAGTGCTATATGTAGGAGTGCTGATGAACTGAAGGACTTCTTTGCACTAACTCTTAAGTACTTTCAAATGCCACTAACCAAATGAGGGGTAGTATAAAAATTCCAGTTTGCTTTGCACAGTTAATTGTAACATAATCAAGGTCCGAAAGCTGTGGTACTCATTTTCTAGTAAGGAGAAACATCTTGTACTGCAGCGTTTCACTGATGACTACAGACTGGTTTGTGTTACCTGCTTTTTTTTGCTTTTCAGTGTTTCATTCCTATGTTCCACTTGCAGTGTGAAAACAATGGTTATGAAAGCATCTGGTAATCAGACTGACTGTAACCTGAGTGAGATCAGATTCCTAGAGAGTAGGAAGTGTGACTGCTGTTGTTTGAGCAGCTGCAAATCAGGCAACAGGGGAGAGATTTTATGTAAAAAATAATGAATGGTCTAAATGACACATCATTTATTTTACATAGGCTTCAGTGGTGCATCTCAGTTGGTTCACAGTAACATGATAACAATAATAGTAATAATAATGCAGGTTTGGTAACACCAGCACCACTTCACACACATGTATTGTCAGCAAATAATGTATTCAACTTGGTCCATTGGTTCAGTGCATGAGTAAGATGGTACCAGCAGAGCCTTGTTTGGTCTAGAATCATAGAATCTTAGAATGTTAGGGGTTGGAAGAGGCCTCTGGAGATCATCAAGTCCAAACTCCCTGCCACAGCAGGATCACCCAGGGCAGGCCACACAGGAACACACACTAGGCGGGTCTTGAAAGTCTCCAGAGGAGATTCCACAGCCTCTCCGGACAGCCTGTTCCAGGCTCTGTCACTCTCATGGTAAAGAAGTTTTTCCTCATGTTGAGGTGGAACTTCCTGTGTTCCAGCTTGTGACCATTGCTACTCATCCTGTCACAGGGCACCATTGAAAAGAGACTGGCCCCTTCTACTTGACACCCACCCTTCAGATAGTTGTAAATATTAATAAGATCCCCTCTCAGTCTTCTCTTTTCCAGGCTAAACAGCCCCAGGTCTCTCAGCCTTTCCTCATCAGAGAGATGTTCCAGTCCCTTCATCATCTTTGTAGCTCTCTGTTGGACTCTTTCTAGTAGTTCCCTGTCCCTCTTGAACTGGGAAGACCAGAACTGCACACAGTACTCCAGATGTGGTCTCACTAGTGCGGAGTAGAGGGGGAGGAGAACTTCCCTGGACCTGCTGGCCACACTCTTCTTTATGCACCCCAGGATACCATTGGGCTTTCCAGTTCACAGGGGCACATTGCTGTTGCATGGATAACTTAATGTACAGCAGGACACCAAGGTCCCTCTCCATGGGGCTGCTTTCCAGTGGGTTTACCCCTAACCTGTACTGGTACATGATGTGGACTAACACCTTCAGTTCAGCAGTTCCACTGACATGAACATGCTTGGTTTCTTCTAGCATGGTGTCTCATCAGAAAATCAGATGCACAGTTTTGGTTCTTAAAGTCTTGATCTCTGTCCATACCAAATCAAAAGGCTGCATGAAAGTACTTGTAATTTAGTTATGTATCTGTGAGTGTGCCATTCTGGTCAAAGGACATAAAATCACTACTGTGGCAGAGCCTCAATAGTGATTTAGCAGACCAGCTGTAGGTGTCTGTTGCAGGACAGCTGAATTCCTACCTAGGATTCACTGACTGTAGTGACCAGATCTCTGCTGAGTAAAAGAGCAATGCAGACACTTATGTTTAGGTAGGTATCTCTACTTAAAGCTGATTCATACTTAGTCTGCTACAAGGAGTAGAGGAGTTGTAAAGGAAGAATACTTTTACTCTGGTCAAACTTTTGAAATATATTAATTTGAAATTAAGGAAGTATTTGTTCCACTTATCCGCCCTTGCTTTTTAATGGACCACCTTTTCCTGAGTGCTCTGAGATACAGGTGATGGTGAGGAAGAAAAGGCTTTTGTTAGAACTTTAAAAGGAAACAAATACATCCCAAACGAAGCTCATCATGCAGATAGTCAGACAAGAAGGTCACGGTTACAATCAAGGGCTGACACTGGCTGCCTGTGTTCTCACAAGTGAAGAGAAAGCCAACCTCAATGTTAAATGTGAAAAGAAGAAATGACGAGGCTGATGGACTTAGTTGATCAACCTGTTGTAAGCACCGTGTGTTTATAACTTTCTGTGCCATAACGTGTGTCAAAGCATGGAGAAGGCAGATTCTTTCCCCGAGACTCGGGCTCATCTTCATTGATCATTTTGGTGCTTTTGGTCTCCCCTCTGGCCCTGTTGAGTGTCCTCTTGCCTTTTCAGAGGAATGGTATCCTCACTGAGTCCTCCATTTTGATTTTCTGTGGTGTTTTAACCAGCACCTTTTAAAAGTGATTGATAATCTGGCCTCGTATGTTTGTGTCTTCTATGCTGCTTTTGCTGGATGGGTGAGCTTTTGAGTTGTTTAATAGGAGAAGTCAATTTATTTTTTTCTGTGCTATGCACAAAGCACAAGCTCTTAAGCTTTAGTGTGAAGTTAACTCCTAAATTCCTTGTCAGATGTAGTCCTTAAATGTTCAAAGAAGCTTTGGTCAAGAGTCCAAACTGTTGATGTCTATTTTATCCCAATGGAACTAAAACCTTTGAATGTTTTCTTTCATCATCTTATTCTTTGATCAGTGGCACAAGTAGTTGTGGAAATTTGTATGGGTCCAGGTGTGCTGTGCTTAGATTATGAGGCAACGAGGGATTTTGACAGGTTTGGTTAAGCATTTAAAGCTTGGAGGAAGCATCAAAAGCAAACCCTTGAGTGTCTGACTTCCTGCCTAAACATCTGCAATGTGTGATTTCCATTGTCATCTAGAGCACAATGAAGACCAAGGGAAAATGGCTACTTAACATCCGAGGCATGCAAAGATGATTTTGTTTCATGTGGATCACAGTGTAAGATTTTGAGAAGGATGACATGGAGTTGTCCGATGCAAGATCCTCTGCTGCCTTATGTTTTCATAACTTCATTGATGTTGGTGGAAGTAGGACAGAAGAGACCTACTGAGAGTTTGCCTGGATTTGGGTTGTAAATTTGCCAGAGATTTTAGGGAGAGATTGTACAAAAGATAGATCTGTTGTTTGTGGCCTTTGCATATTTTAACTGAAGTCCACACTTCAGTCTGTGCATATTGGGATCTTATGGGGGTTTTGGGTGCTGGTGGGGTATTGGGAACCCGCCTGTGAGAGAGACCACTGTGTGCCTGGGACTTGCCCCATATGGATTGTGCTTCTCTGAGTAGGTCCTGGAAACAACTGAAGCTCCTCTTAAGTTGAGCAGCATGTGTAGATAATTTCCTGAATGGAAGCACGAGTTGAAGGAGACTCACAAAGGCATAGAAACGCGCTCTCTCTATACACACACACATATATGTATATATTAACTGTTGAAAGGGAGAAAGAGAGAGAGAGGAGAGACCAGACTACATGCAGATTGCACAAAGTGCTTGGAGCTTTGAGCTATGAGCTTTGAGTTATGAGCCCTGTGTGGGATCACCATCGGTCTGAGACTTAATAGCTGGGGGCATTAGTCCTGTATCTGTTTCAGTGGCAAAGGGAAGGTTTATTTTAGGAGGTTTCAAACACCTTCCAGACAATGTTGTAGATACTACTTCTGTCTCCTGATGAATGTACAAAGATCATTACTCTTCCTGTAAATTCTGAAGTTCGTCATGACAGTTGTGGCTTCTGTCACGCCAAACTCTGTGACAGAGTACCATTTATTATCTGTAAGGGCTCCTTTTATGATTCTTAGGACCTGCCTGCCAACTCTGGAAGAGAGACAGCCCTACAGCTGTATGGCACCCAGTTCTTGGCTTCGCCTTCAGGTCATGTTATCCTGTCCTCAGCAAACAGAGGAAGATCTTTCAGAGTGGATCTTCCCCATTCCTAAGATCAACCTGATCTTCCTTGCAGATACTGTAAGGGCTTTTCAGCATTCAGAGACATGCTGTTCTCACCTGCCGAGACTGACTGTGACAGCTTCTGTTGAAGAGCTGGTTCTTCAGGAATACTGACTGCATTGAAGCTCAGGGCACTCGTGGAGCATGATTGCAGTTTTCCATGGATTCAGTTTTGCATCAGTTGACAGAGTGGTGCAAGATCCCCCCTTTTCTCTCGAAATTGTAATTCATGGAGTGTCATAATCCACATTCAATATATTTGATTTTGGTATGTCTCATGGGCCTGCCAAATGTTTTGGCAGATTGTATTAAATCAAAATTAGGAAAGGGGGCTTTCTGGTGATTATCATCTTTACCAGGAGACTGGGAGATTTCTGTCTCTCTTCCCTTGCCCTCTGCCACCATATCGCAAGGAGTAAGCTCTCTCTGTGTCCATCTTCAGTCCCTTCCTAATGTTGTACCCTACACTTGTTTTTTTTCTGAGTCACAAAATTCAGCTGCCTCAGCTGTTCTCCAAGCCTCCTTTTGTGGAACTTGGACATTTTTGTTGGGCTTGGACATGCTGGTCACATAGGCCATGTGTGGAAAGCAGTCCTTCAACTTGCCCAGGATCAAGCTTTTCAGATGGCCTTCCTGTAGATGTGTGAATAACTAAGAAACCAGATAGTTCATCACTCTCCTTTCAGTGACTCTTCGATGAGATAGCAGCCTTGTCCAAGACTGTGTAGAATCAGCTAAGCTGGAGTTAAATCTGGTAATGAGAGCCTCCTTCACAGGAGGTCAGAGTATATCAGTGACTTTGGTAAAAAATGACTGTCACTCCTGATATGTACAGAGCAGCCCTTTCTCATAATCCTAGCAATCTTTAATTGAAACTGGTTCTTGCCACCCTGTAAGCATTGCACTAATGTACTGAGGGGTGTTGTTCCCCTTGAATAAGTTGTCTTAGTGTTTCTCCCAAAGGTTCTGAGAGTTACATCCCAATTTGAGAGTTTGAATGTGTCACTCTAAGTCACCTGTAGAGAATAGGTGTACACAAACAAGAAGGTGAGGGACAGGAAGCAATGGAAATTAGAGTAGATTGAATGTACATTCCAGGCTTTATCCTCTGTGGTTGATAGTCCTGATAGGCCCCTAATGGGAAGGAATCCAGGTGAAAAATAACATGTTGGGTTTGCTGTATTTGTAGAGCAAAAGGAGTAAGGCTGATACATTCCCTCACGCATTATATACTGTAAAGACAGGCTTACTCCACAAGCGTCTGCAGCGTCTGGATCCATTGTGTGGCCGGGTACATAGAGCATCCTAAGCTACACATTGTGGTGAGCACCTTCCTTGATTGTTCCCCTGGTTTAACTGGCTGTGTCAGGGCTTACAAAAAGTAGTTACTGAGCTCTTTAGTTCACCCCCTCGGTGTGCTTATTCAGAACTGAGACAACCTACGCTTCAGTCTGTAGATCAGATGTGTACCTTGCTGAAATGGAGTTCCGCTGCTTATATATTCTGCTTGTACAGGAAAGGCACGAGTACAGCTTTAGCAAATAATCTTTGGAAATAAAATGCCTGAAGCATAATCCTGTTGTGAGGATTTGTGCTGCGTTGTGGTGCTCTGTCTAAAGCTGTTGTGACAGAGTATCAAAAAAGGCAAACTCGGAATAAAGGATCAGTTCTCAGGATGTAAAGAATGCCGTGCAAATTGGATTGACTTGTTGCACGGCATCATTGTAGACATGAAATAGGTACAATGGTGTTTCTTAGCCATGTTTAAAAAATGGGCATTTTCATGCAGATGTGCTTTGCCACAATGCCTTTCTTCAGGTCTCCTTGATACAGAAATTGCTACAGCTATTTCAGACTCCATTTTTTAATGTGCCTGGTCTTTGAAGTTGGTTTTGAAGGTGAGACCTTGCTGTGTCTTAATCACTTTTCCGTAGCAGTACTGCAGGCTATTATGGTCAAGGTACTTAACTGCTTTTCTGCCCTCTCTTGTACTTTGTCACCCTAATAGCTATCTTTCTGTACACGGCGTGGGGAAAAAAGATGCAGTTCAGATTAGATTTCTCTTATAGCCCTTATCTTTATCTTATAGCCCTCTAGTTTATGGTAAGCAGTAAGTTGTGCTAAATTTGAGATGCATATTTGGCATTTGTACTTGTAAATCAGCAGTGAAGTAACTCATGATGAGTTATGTAGAATACTCTTTATATAGACCTGGCTAAACAGTGCATGTATTTATGAGCATCATTTATAAATAAGGTCATGTTACCAAGGAGAAGGAACCTAGAAGTAACCTAGGGTGGTTTAGGTTGGATATTAAGAAAAATTTGTATACTGAAAGAGTGATGAGGCATTGGAACGGGCTTCCCAACAAGGTGGTAGAGTCACCATCCGTGCTGTTAAAAAAATGTATAGACATGGCACTTCAGGACATGGTTTAGTGGTCATGAGAATGTTGGGTAGGTGGTTGGACTTGATGATGTTAGAATCATTGGAGGTCCTTTCCAACTTTCATGATTTTATGATTCTAGATTGACACTTGTTATGTGTTGCTTACATTTCCTGTTCTACAGCCCCTCTTGCTTCAGCTTCAGTATCTGGAGGGTGGTGGTTGTGGCCAGGCATGGTAGTGCTCTCTCAGAGCACTCCTCAGAGATCCCTGTGTGGTTAAGAGTGATGCTAAAGTAAATGAGATGGCAGTGCTCTTCGAACAATGAGCTCTCAGTAATGGTTTTAAGACTTATCTGTTCTCTTTTCTTTGAAGAGCATGTGCTGATAATTCCCCTCCTCTGGCCAGCCTCAGTTTGGGAGTGGTAGTAGCTGGGGCAGGACTTGTGGATGAAGGTGGAGATGGCAATCCCAGGGTTGTTTTTGCTTCTACAATTCTTGTGGGGGACAGAGTAGTAGGGGATGACAAGCTGTCTTTCAGTTGGCTAATTCTTCTTCAGTGTTTTCAGCGAATGAAGAAATATTTCTGATTGCTACGTGAGGGTGTGGGGTTTTTAGGTAAAGCAGCTGTTACCATCCTCTTATTCTTCTCATCATTTTTACTTTTGCAAGTACCTCTGGCTACAAGCTCATCATTGTGCAGTTACACCTTAACTAGTGTAACTATAGACTTAAATACTGTCTCACCTACTTTATTTGGTCTCCTGAAGAAAAATGAATAACCTTTTTACAAAGATGAGCTTGCTAAAAATAAATGTCTTGAGCTGGTTTTCCATCCTGTCCTTACTGTGTGGAACAAGGGAGAAGTGAGAGTGGAATGCTTTCATTACCTCAAATTCAGGGTCATTTCACAGGTGACAGCTAAGAAATGTTAATACATGCTAAGAATGGAGTTATTAATGAGACTAATGCAGATATGGGGACAAAACTGTCTCATGTTCCATAACCATAAGGCACGTTAATCTCTTTAGTTGATGGATTCTTAAATGAGCAGATTGAGTGAATAATTGGGTTGCTCTCTTAATCCTTAGGTTGAAATATGAATGAGCAATGCCTTGATATTTATATTTGCATAAGATATAATGTTTTCTAATTGGTTTATTTAATACTTTTGTACTGCCATAATTGTTTAGTGTGCTCGTTCTCTGTGCTTTGGAAGGAAATTGCAGAAGCAGAGGCTTAACAGTTTTGCCATTTCTCACACAACTCTCAACTGCCTCGTCAGAAGGTGAGGAGGCAAATGATACTTATGTGAAATTACAGTAGTTCCTTTTTTTTTTTTTTTTTTTTTTTTTCTTGCTGTCCCCTTTCTGGTGTGTAAACCCCTAGCTATTGGCTTGCCTTCTTGCCTGT
>WTSP01016899.1:8663-29394 GCA_025331215.1 Actenoides lindsayi
CCTCCTTGATGCTCCCCGCCGTCCGCACGGGCTTCCCCCACATCCTCCCTGCTCCCCGCCATCGGCACTGGCCGCACCCACACCCTCGCTGTGCCCGGCCGTGGGCACGGGCTGCGCTCACATCCTCGCTGTGCCCGGCCACCACCTCTGCTGCTGCAGGGCCGGCGGGTACAGGTTGGAGGCAGAACCTCCCCTGTGAAGCTTGCATTGCTGCTGCTACTGCTCTGTGATCCAGAGAGAGACTGTGATGGCTAAAGGATTAGCCAAGGAGGGCTGGCATTTAGGGGGAAGAAAAAAATCAATGTGTTTTAAACTGCAGTTTCGAGCTGGATGTTTTCCAGGAGCAGTGCGCGTGAGGCCCCACGGCACCGCTTTGGTAGACGGGCTGATCAGAGGAGGGCTTTGCTGTAATGCAAAGTCGGTGTGTGCCAGTGAGATGTTCCACCCCTCGTGTCCCTGGGAGGTGTGGAAGCGGAAGGGCCAGTCTGCTGCCCAGGGACAGCAGGGTCACGGCTGGAAGTGGTGGAGCTCCGTGGAATGGCTCCCACCAGCCTCTTCTCTCCAGCTTTATTCAGCCTGGTGAGGTCTGGCCTTTTGAAAAATTTGCTGAGATGTAGTTGTGGTTCTTACGAAAACAAAGTGTGAAAGAGCAAAGGAGTGTAAATAAGAAAACATAACGCAGATATTTGCCATTCAGTGAGTATCAGCAACATATTGTACACACAGACAAACACTTCCTTGCAGCAGGTTTGTGGCTTTTTTTTTTCTTTCCAGCCATACTGGATTTGTTTAAATTTGTAACCACAACATTTTCTCAGTTTCTTCTCCTTTTTTTTTCAGCTTTTCAAGTTCAAGGCTAACATACAGTAAATATGGAGACAAGAAGCAAAATTTAAATTACATCTTTGCAAAGAGCAAGAGTAACCTTTTATGAAACTTGCTCAAAACAGCATTTTTTTTTGTGAAAGAAGAAAACAGACTGAAGTGAGTTAGACTTGGTAGAATTGCTTAAATGGTCACTGAGGTGCCCTGGTGAATGAGCTGAGCTGGCCGGTCCAAAGAGCCCTGCTTCAGTGATTTCCCCCTGCTACTTTCAGAAGACATGCTCAAGTTAATACTGGAATACAATAAAATATTTGCCTCCTAATGGTGACCCACGTGCTTAAGGAACAGTGTAGCTCAAGCTTCAAATCTGATGATGGAAGGGAGCGTGGTTTGGGAAGTGCTGAACACCCACAATGCCTCTTAAGTCCATAAAGAGTCAGGCCTGATGAATAATATGTAATATAGAAGCTTAGTGCATTAGGTATCATCTCCCTTCCCTGGTCCAGTGTGGGAGGCTGGTGGTGTTTTCTGTGCTAATGGCCCTTACTAAGACCTTCCTAAGAGCTTTAGACTTCTCTTTTGGAATGAATGTCCCTTGGTTTTATCTCTGCTGGTAGGACCTGGGTAAATAAAATAGGGAACAAAGAGCAGCACACTGGGCAGCAGAGTACTGTGCAGGCTGTTTTCCTTAGTTTTCCCAAATGACCTTGTTATATTAGCTTTCTAATCACGATTAAAAGAAAGCAAGAAGCCTTGAACTGTGACAATACTTTTTAGGTTTCAATAGCTGGGTGTAAGCTTTGTTGAAATGCCCATAAATATAAACCACTCAATTAGAGTGTGTGATCCTGCTGAGCACTGTCTATCGACTCTCAGTCACAGGAGATGCCCTTCCATCCGTAAGGCCAGCTCTGGGGTGAGCACTCTGCAGCTGGAAGAGCTGCTTGGACTGAGGAAGCTGCTTCATAAATCAGTAGCGTTAAAATTTTTCCAGTCCTGCTCCGGAATTTACTAACAAAGTGATTAGCGATTTACAGGAGGTCATTGATTAGCTGCTAAGGCAGCTAAAAAATTCCTCCACTGAAAATATAGTGAAGAGAAGCCTGGGCATCCTGGTTTGCAATCCATCCTGAAAACCTCAAAACCAAAGTCCTTTAAGTTCACATGTGAAAATCTCTATAGCTGTGCTCCTGACACGGGGCTCCGGAGAAAGACTGCAACAGCCCCAGACCTGGAGCTTTGACTGGGAAGGTGAGCACGAGTTCTGGTGTGTGCTTCCAGAAGAACAGGACTAGGCTGGAGGGAGCAGCAGCACGAGCGACACTCTCATCCTCACCCTGAGCTTGGGCTGCGG
This sequence comes from Actenoides lindsayi, assembly GCA_025331215.1. NCBI lineage: Eukaryota > Metazoa > Chordata > Aves > Coraciiformes > Alcedinidae > Actenoides > Actenoides lindsayi. The sequence goes on from WTSP01016899.1 coordinate 10,843, forward strand.
GTGGGAATGGAGACCCCGTGCTGCTGTTCGGGTACGAGGCTTTACCAAGGGCCTGAAGCCCAAATTTAAAGAGAAAGTTCTCCCTCTGCATGTTTTGGAGGAGACTTATTCAAGACTTCAGATTGAATTTCCATCAAACTGAATCAGAGTGTATTTTTACACTAGAATTAAATCAGGCTGAAATAGAACCCAGTGGAACATGCTGATTTTGACTGAATTTTGCACTTTAAATATTCTCAAAGCCAAAAACTCAGAGCAAAGCTTGAGTGAGCAAAAAGCATGCCATGGGAGAGCTGGAGAAAAGGTTTGTTTGGGCTCCTACAAAAGGAAGGTTACTGAATTTTTCTCAGCTCAGAGTTTTCACTGTCAGTGTGGGAAAGTCCATTGTTTTGTCCCACAAAGGACTGGGATTGCAGAGGCCAATCCCAAGACTGGGAAGAGAAGACGGCTTTTTGTAGACTTACAGTTTGCATGCTCATAGGAAAATGTGATTAGTGGTCATCAGCTAAACTAAATATACCACCTGTATCAGTAGTGGACCCTGCTGTGTGCAGTCTGACCAGAGTCCTCTCTGGCAGTGTCGCTGCCTTAGCGCGTTGTCCTACGGCACGTGAGCGTGGGCTGGGCACCAGAGCAGAAGGCTGAGGCTGCTGAAAGAGTTGAGGTGCCTCCTTGTTTATAATATGCAAAAATCAATGAGCAGGAATTTGATGAGTTGCTGATTATTGTGAAAGTATGCTGGCTTGGGTTTTCTTTGGTTGACTCTCCTAGTGTTTAGCCGATCATCACTCAGTGCAGGGAGCTGGTCCTCAAGAGAGTGCCTGGCTCTTTTTGTTCGGTACGATGTGGCAGAGTAATTGTGGGGAAAAATAATATCCACTGCCCTCTTGCAGAATTAAAGAGGGAATTCTGTTTGTGAATCAATGACCCAATAGTGGTCAGCGGTAATATAATTTTTATGCATAAACGATGCTATCTATTATATTATTTATTACCTTTATTGTTAGTATGTATTGTTAATGTTGTATTTATAGGCAGAAGAGTAAATATGAAGAGCTCAGGTTAATGATAAGAGCTCTGCTGGGCCCAGCAGAGCTGCAGCAGCTACCACAGCTGAAGATCTGGCCAAGCATTTCTGCAGCACATTATCCCTGTGCTGCTTCTCACCCTGCCACCAGCGTAGGCTCCTGTGGGGTTTGCCTAATTAGAGTGGTTTGCTATGGAAGGTAGCTCGTTGTTTGACAGAGCAAATGTATTTAATGCGCTTTATTTAAGTACAGCTGTGATTTCTTGAGAGATCACTATCGGAAACGTGTTGCTGACAATTTCTTGAAGGTTGGGCTCCTTTTGTGTCATTAGTTTGATCATGAGACGCTGTAACCTGAGCACTTTGCTCCGGTCGGTTTTCCTCTGTCATTCCTGCCAGCACTGGATAGAGTGACTCTCTCTCAATCCTGCCATCACCTCTTAAAACACAGCACTTGAAGGTCAGGGAAGTTTTGTACCCATGGCTCAACTGAATTCTTTCATTCCCTTGGGCATTATTTCACCTAAGCAACGTGCAGACCAAGGGCGTCTCTCCTTTCCCTGGTGAAACACAGTTATCAGGATGCAACAGCACGTGTTTCCTAGCTGGGGGAAGGGTCATTCCTGGTATTCTTGATTTCATTCATTTGTGAGCATTCAAGAGAGCTAATCCTCTATTCTCTCAAGTCAATGCACTTACGTTACGTGAGGAATAATACATTCTCTTCCTTCAAGTCAGAGCAGGTAGAAAGCTGGTCTGCCTCACTTAAAGTAGACAAAGAGTATTTAAATAAGGATGCTGATAAAAATGCTTTCACCGGTAAGATTTGATTAACGAATCTGTGGCTTTAAAGAGTCCTGTAGGTGAAAAGGTTCTGTCTACAGGAGGAATTTCCCCAACTCAGTGACACCCACACTGCTGGGGAGAGACCAGGTCCCTCTGCACAGCTTCACTGGGCTCCTCTCCTCCAGCCCCTGGGGGGTTTTTGGCTGAGGCCGATTCACCGCTTCCAGCCCAGGCAAGGGTGCTCCTGATTTCAGAAGCCCAATGAACATTTTCGCATGTTATTGTAAAGATGAACATTTGGTAGCGACAGCGTTTGCTCTGTGCACTGGTTTTGATGTCCTTCGTGGCAGAAATAAATAAATAAATCAATAAACTTCCCTCCCAGTGTGGTCACACTGCTTGGACTTAAAGTAGAACTGGGTGTCACAGCTGGGCTTTGTCCTGGTTTGTATCTGTGAACCGGTTTGGAGTTTTGGTTTGGTTTGGTTTGGTTTGGTTTGGTTTGGTTTGGTTTGGTTTGGTTTGGTTTGGTTTGGTTTTTTCTTGCAGAGCGGGCAATGAATACAAATGAGTCTACCTCCCATGATAAAGGTAGAACAAAATTTCCCAGGAGTGGGCTTAGAGAAGAGCACCAGCAGGCTCTGGGGACCAGACCCAGCCTGGATGCGAGCAGGTGAGCGCTGCGGCTCCCACGGCGTTCAGAGCTGCTGGCAGCCCGGCGGAATTTTGTTCATTTGTACATCTCTTTTCCGGCTCTTGCTAGTGGCTCTGGTGCAAACGGCACGTACTTGGAGTGCATTTAAATCCATTAATAGATTTCCTTTGCAAGAAGCCAGTCAACCTACAGCCGGCGAAAGAAGAGCAAACCTTCCCACAAAGGGCTTGGGAAGCAGGCTCTGTGCCGCGCGCCCGCTAATGAAAATGCAACGGAAACCAATCATTTTCTGGATGAAAGCTAAAAGCTACATGGCAGATAGTAAATAAATAATTCCAGGGAAACCTTGCACATAGATTTCTTGGGGAGCAGAACTTAATTAAATTTTGTGAACATGCCTACGTAGTTCCATTGATCAGGAAAAAATGAGTACGTGCTACGTCTTTAAGATTTAGTGGCTTGGCAGTGCTTTGCCTTCCTCCCCTCCCTCGTTTCATTCGCTTTATATCCTGCAGTGGTAAGGGAACACATTTCTGTTTTTCTTTCTTGAAGAAATTGATCCTGAGAAGCACAGGACATGATGTATGGTTTGTAACTACAATATTGCTAAGCAAAAAAAAAAAAAATCGCTGAAGAAGGCCGGGCAGATATTATATTAATTTCCATTTTAAAATTGATTTTTTCCCACTAGGACCCATAAAAAATATGCAAAAGCTTTCAACAGCCTCACTAGTAATAATTAGTTAAAAGATGGTATAAATCTTGCTAGGCTAATTTAGCAAGGTAGGTTTTTTTTAGACACTTGGCAAGGGAATTTTTTTGCCATTGGATCCAAACTCACCCCTGAAATCACAAAACCGACTACTCTGAGCCTTGTTGGGATCTCAGCGTCTCCTCTTTGGTCTGTCACAGAGACAAACCGAGGTCGTGGAGGTGACCGTGACTGGTGCCTGGCAGAGGTGCGGAAGGACCAGACAGTCCCAGCCACCACCATGGCCCAACGAAGGGCTTTGGGGCAGTGCCAGGGGACTTGAACCTCACCCCAGCAGAGATGGATATCTCTTCTGGAAGGGCTTCCTCGGGGCTGCCAGCTCTGCCGGGTGGCAAATGCGCTGCTCTTGTTGAGAACAAAATGTACTCCATGAGAACCCAGAGAACTTTGGTTATTTTCCAGTCTTCGGGTGTCCTCCCCCAGTTGCCTGTTCAGATGAGGGCTGTGAGGGTGGTCCCGGGAGTGCCACCCACGGCCTGGGCCGGTTTCCCCCACCCCGAGGGAGCCGCAAGCACCCGCATTCGTTTTGCTCCACGTTGGCTGCTTTTTGTCCCCGTCTCGTTAAGTTGTGGCAGCGAGTTGGTTGGTGAGTGAGGGGGCTGCTGCCCTCGCGAGCAGAATGGGGGTTGGCAACTTGGTGTCGTATTAAAATTCCAATCGAACAGATGGTGTCAGGATTTTAACTTATGCTTATGAGATGCAGATGGTCCAAGGAGTGAACTTGTGCACTAGTTATTTTTATTTTGAGCAGGTTAAGAACAAATTACTTTCTGACTATTGTTATTACTGCTCTACGTGTCGCTTTTTCTGTCCCCATGCGTGCGCGTGTGCGTCCCTGCACATGGGCAGGTCTGCTCGGAGTCTCTTTTCCTCGTCTCTTTAGCCTGAAAACAGCCCTCTTTCTGCCAAAACCTCCTCTCTAGATATATTTATTGTTTCCTTCCCAGTGGCCCTTTCATTTCCCCATAGACCTGCTGCCTGGGAGGACTGTGGACCGGAGTGCTGCGGAGGTGCCGGTGCTGGGTGCCCAGCCTGGCTTCCCCCAAGGGGACCCCAACCCCTCCAGCCCTGGGGAGAGCAGGTCCCGTGTGGGGCTTGGGGGGAGGCATCCCCCGAAACCGCCCGTGGCCCTGGATCCCAGGACGGGACTGGTGCAGGCTGGGAGGGCTGAACGGGCCACGTCCACCTGGTGTGCCTGAGGGTGAGAGGGCAGGTTTCTGGTCTTGGTCGCACTGGAGTAAATCCAGACTTGACCCCGCTTTTACAGCAGGAAGGATCTGATGCTTATTATCTAATCATGTCATGGAACATGGGGTTGTATTTTCATCGCAATTTATAATCTCATTTAATCTTTTATAGAAAAAATCTACCGCTACAAATTATTAATGCCCGCCTGAATATTTCACACCCTCTACACAGTACTAATTTTCATGCAAAGGTGCCAGTGTTTTGCAGAAAGCACCCGAGTACGTTTTCCGTGCCGTTTCTCCCGCCCCACGTCACGTACCCAGGGGAAGGACACATTAGCACGTGTCTCAGGCAAGTCTCTTGCGTGCCAACCTTGATTCTGCTTTGGCTGCCTGTCTGCTGGGGGCTGCGGTCGGCAGCATCTCTCGGGGGGGTGGGGGGTGACGAGGCTCGCTGGCCCTCGCTCTCGCAGGGGTGTTTGCGATGTGCAGCTGGGCACGGGGACGCTGCACCAGCCTGTGAGTTTGGGTGTTTAATTTAGAGCCCAGTCCAGAAAGCAGGGGAGCCCCAGTGCCTCCTGCGTTTGAAACAAGCTGTGGGTAATTGAGATCTTTAGACTGGGGAAAACAGCATTTCCCGAGGGTCAAATCATTGAGCAAGTGTCTACCCTGCCTACTCCTACCAAGGGAACATATTTCTGAGGTCTTACTGGACTAGCAAACATATATCTTAGTCTGTAAGCTGTCCTTGATGCCTTTCACAGGTTCACCCCGGCAGTATCGGCTGCAGGGAAGGCTTCCACGAGAAGCGATGCAAACATATGGTGTAAGGGCAACGACACCAGTTACAGGTGGAGGTATAATCAGGTTCATTTATTCCTCCCTCGTGCCTGCTGCCATTACTCATTCCTCTCGCATGCAAATGTACAAATCTCTCTCCTGCTCTTTAAAGCCCACGGTGGTTCAGAAGACACTGTTCCCATCCTTAAAACGTCTGGCAGCACAGTGCGATGGGATGGAGGTGCCTTCCTGCAGCAGGGACCCAGGACCCTGGGTTCCCATCTCCCCACGTCCTCAGGGCCCTTGGTCACCTTTTTTTCTGCTTCCTGGGAAACGTGTGGAGAATATAAAGGGCTTTGGTGGCATCTGGGCTGGAGGGTGTGGCGAGGGCTGGCAGGGGGCTGCAGGGGAACCAGGGCAGCCAGCGGGACCAGGGTGCCACTGGACCACACATCCAAAGGCTGTGAGACATCTCATCCCCACGGGACTGGCACGTCCCCTCTTGCTGGGGCAGATGCACCAGCGCAGAAGGGGCTTTTGGGATCCCCTGGAGCACAAAAAATTGTGCCCTCCCACCTATTTGTGATAATTAGTATTTTCCATAATTATCCTGGAGAAGATGACATTGACCGAGAAGCCCGTGCCATAGCCAGAGGTGCTTGAGCTAATTTGGTTTCCTCGGCGTACCCGGGCAGGGTCAGCTGCCTGCACCCCTGGGCCCCACGTCAGCCTCTCCTCTGCTAGTAACGGGGACAGGGCGTGTGGGGATGAGCAAGGAGGATGTTCGGGTGTGCATAGGAGAGAGGCTGACTCCAGCACGCCCTGGCAGTGCCTCCAGCCGGTAGCCAGCTGGGGCTTCTCTGCGTGGGTGCCTGGGAGCGAAGCGGCGGCAGGGGAAGGGCACCGTGCGCTCAGCTGCGCTGCTGCCCGCTCCCTCGCAAGCAGAAACGTGAGTCTGTCCTGCTGCTGCTGGCCGAAGGGATTCGAGAGCTCTTGAAATAGTAACTTCTTGCACTTTGTGCTGCATTTGAAACGTCTTCAAACCCACAGCCCCTCTGGTCTGTGGGGTGGGAAACGGGTCTCCCTCTGCTCTCGGAGTTCACAGCAGTGATGACCCCATCTCTCCATCCCCAGAGGAGATCTCCAGGCTGGTGGGGCCATGGTCTTCCGCTGGTGGCTGAGTCCTGGCTGCAGGGAGCAGGTTATGGCTTTACACAGTCTGTTTTCCCTGCTGGGATCCCTGGGGCTGTCCCCCTGCGGCACATCCCCATGCTGGCAGCTCTGCCCGGGGGGGTTTGCTGCCGCCTGCAGTGGGTGAGGCTGTTACTGAGCTGTCTGTGGGCACAGCCTGGTACCGAGATCCTCCTTCCTCACTAGCGATGTCCCACGTCCCCTCTGCATGCGTGTGCCACCCCCCTGCCCGCTCCCTGCCAGCCGTGCCTGGGGGACTGGCATCCCATGCGGATCTTCTCACGCTTCGCTCCACCTACATCTGGGTGGCTGGAGTCAACCTGGGGCTTGCAGTGGGTGTCAGTACATCTGCTCCCCTGATACAGCCACAAACCCAAAGCTGGACTGCAGTACCATATTCCAAGTGGCCACTGGGCTGTTTGGTGACATGAATCATCACCTTGGGGAGAGAGAAATTTTCCTGTACTCGAATTTCCTGCATCTGACTCTGCCAGGTCTCTCTACCGCATCGAGAAACCCAGAAAAAACATCGGTGATGAAGACGTTTGCAAGTTCTGTGACCTGGTTTTGAATATATTCCAAAATGGAAAAAGTGAAATTTAATAAGTAAAATATGAGCTCGAACGTGTTTGCTCAGCTGCAGTGACAACTTTAGTTACACACTGTATTTTCTGTTTGCAGATGCAGCTTTTACAGAGCCCTGGCTATAGGACAGATTAAATACTGTTTGCAAAAATGATCAGAGAATTTGTTTGCGATCATGCCGTGGCTCTTCTCTAAATATTGGAAGCATTTTAAATGGGTTTGTATTGATAATGGCATTGTAATGCCTTTTCTTGCATGTACAGATCATCAGTGCTTTAATGTGCTTATTCCCAAAGGATGAAGGAACTGGAGAGAACGGATTAAGTTAAACCTTAAAGAATGTTTCGTTAGGGAAAGTCATATTTCTTCTAAACCGGCTTTGCATAAGGTTATTAGGTATTTGATTGTTTGTGTTTCTCACTGCTAATGTAAACAGTTTTGATGGCTGGAGCGTGGTTATCCATTTGCTGACTGCAAAGCTCTGATTCCGAGTGACCTAAGCCAGGGATATTTCAAGAGCCGTTCAGGAAAGGCTGTTCCCACCGTGTCCTCTCCACGGGACCGTGGTGGTGGGATGTCTGTGCTGAAAGGGGGGTCCCCTGACCTCCGCCGGGCATTTCTGCACCGGTCCCCTCCCCTTGTGCGGGCAGGGCTCTCGAGGAGCAGGTCCACGTTGCTGCCGGGGCCGAGGGGAGGCAGGGGGGAGCCTATGGCTCTTTACAGGCACTGCATTTGGAATCTAAAGCTTTTCCTTCTACTCCCGTTTGCAAATGCAGGCCAGGGGATGCTGGGGTGTGTGTGCTGAAGCGCTCGTCCGTGGTTTGGCCTGTCATCTCCCGGGCTAACTCGGCGTGCGGTGACACAGCCAGCGCGGAACGACAGGTCAGCTTTGACAAATTCATAGAGACACCGTTTGCCAAAAGCTGTTTGGATGTACAGGAGTCACGGTTTTACTGAGCTGTTCTGAACACGTCCACCTGGATATATCCTCATATAAAACGATCCCCTCTGCAGGACAGGGACACGTCCCATATGTCCCCAGAGGCGACCGAGCCCGCCTGACGAGCCCCTGCTCGCCAGCCCGTACAGCCGACACGTACCGGCCACGAGGTCCTGAGCACAAGCGTGTAACCCTCTCGGTGATGTGGCAGCAGAAGGATCTCTGTGCCCATTTGCTCGCCTTGTTAAACGGATTTCCCTGAGACCTTTCCATTATTTTCAGCCTTCGCGGCTGAAGTTTGAGCGCTGCACACGCTGACCCCAACGTGCCGAGCCACTCCTGTATTCATTTGACCCTCCCCAATTCACCAGAAATACAGAGCTAGTTTCCACAACAAGGAGAGGTTTCCTTGTGCTAGGAACTGTTGTTTAAATACGGGATGATACAAAACCTGTTTTGTCACTGTGTGTTCTCCTCAACTTACTCCTGGGCGTTGAAGACCATCCCGTGTCCTTCCCCAGGAACACATCACTGGCCACCGAAATAGGGGCTGTGGAACTGTGATCCGGTTTGGCAGATCTTTGAAGGAGCACAGCAGACCACTCTCCTCTGATCCCCATGCTGGAGTTACCGTCGCTAGCGAGCCACACGCCCCCAGTACTGGGGGAACAGCCCTTCCCTCCTGGCTGATTGACCTGGGCAGACTGGGAGAAGAGCAGGAGCTGGGGCTTGTGCAACCAGTGGCTTGTGAAGCAGCTGCGTTGTCTTCGACACCGTTACAAAGCCCTCACCAGCAACCCAGCCCCCAGATGTGAGCCTACAGCTGGTTCTGCAGCCACAGGGTCACCACTTGTACGGGCATAGGAGAGAAGGAAATGGCCCTGGCCCAGCAGCACCCTGGCTCTAGAGCGAGGAGGAGACCAGCACCAGCTGGCACAAAGGGCTCAGGACACCACGGGAGCTGGCGGGGTTGGGGGGGGGTGTGATACTGTTTATGTTTATTGCGGGAAAGAGTAGGATAAAAACCCCAGATAACCAATGTTTCGGCCGATCAAAAACTGGCTTATTTGTTCATTTTTATTGATGCTGTGATCTCTGGTGAGAAAATAATTGGTTTAAGCAGCAGAAGCCTATTCCATTTAAAAGCAGTGACAGCTTTGTTCAGAGGGAGCAGTAGGTGACCCCGCAGAGAATAAACAAACAGCTACTCTTACTTACGTACTAATTATGCGGTAGATAATTTAAACTCTGAAGTATCCAGTTTGCTTTTCCCTAATTATTCCGCTGTCTTCTCGCATGTGTCTCCCCTTGGCTAATTGCAGTTTTTCAGCTTCTGGTCGCGCAGTAAATCTCGGTCGGGCGCGCTGAGCTCGGTACCTGCGTGTCCCCTGCAATCCTCGGTGCTTTAGCGACACGGGGGCTGGCAGGGGAGGGCAGGGCAGGGCAGGGCAGGGGAGGCTGGGTCCCAGCTCCCTTCCTTGCCCTGGCAGCTCAGAGCCAGTCCACGCTTGCAGCGTAGCGGGCGGGTGCCGCCGAGGAGACGACGGGACAACCCGAGTCACTGGGCACGAGTGAAGTTATGTGAACTGAACGGAGCCTTGTCAGGGAACGAGCCACCTGCTAAAAATAAGCTTCTTTGTTTCCCAAAGTCATTTATTTTTGATAAATGCCTCAGCCTTGCGCTGGCATAGGAGCTTTCCTGTATTCCTCTGGTATTGCCTTAGCTGCAAGTAACTTCTGGGGTCTGAGAGAGCTGATCTGAATCTTAGGATGGTCTCTAAGTTCCTCCACTTGTCACTAGCGATGAGCCTGTCTTCATCTCTTCATTGGAAACAGCCCTTCCTACCACCTGTAGCCCGACTTTCCCCATTTGGCACACCTGTAGCTTGCAGCCAAGCCCCTCTCTCTGGGGGGTTGAGCTGGGGGGAGGTGGCAGAGCACTGGTGAGCTGGGTGAAGGTAAGACCCCAGTCTTACTTGAGCTGGATTATGGATTATTACTTCTTGGCTTCTTTGGGTATTTATGTATGGATTTTTGCAATGTGTTATTTTAAAGATAAACCTAATGAGTTGTGGGGTTTTTTTTTTTTGGAGAGACTGGATCCTGTGTCTGTTCTCATCCTCTAGAAACACATAAGCTAACTTAATAAAGCTTAAACTCCAATGCATGACTTAACAATTTGATCAGCTGAGCTGTTCTGCATGTTGAGTATGTTTGGTGCTTAAGTGAGAACATAAAGAGACTGAGCAGTGTAGAAACCTGCTTTTCTGTTAAGCTACTCTGTAGCCACGTACAAATGTTTTGTAAGACAGCCCAAGCTAAAGGAGCCTTTCCTTTGCTGCTGTTTCGGATGGAAGAGCGAGCTTGTTTTCACATAAGCTTAGAGTTTTGCTCCGCTGAGGAGCGAGTGGGGGCTAAAGCTGCGTGTCGGGAACACGCGTTCTTTCCCCGCGCTGCTGGTGATGATAAACGTCCCGCAGACGTGTGCTGGTGTCTGGGGGAATGTCAGGAGGGGACGTTGCGGCCCCAGCTGCACCCCGGGCCAAGCTGCAGGACACGGTCTGCGGTGTGTCCCCGTCCCTCTGCAGGGAAGGCTGGGTTGGTGGGGAGGAGGAGGAGGCTTCTCCTGGGCTGTGCCTCAGTGGCTTCTGTTTGACTGGGGAGGGTTGGTGTTTGTGAGGGGGTTTCTCTTCTTTTCTTTTTTTTCGCTTAGCTTGTCTCTGGTTTTAGATTTTGTGAGGCTTTGTTCTACTTCTTATTCTCAGGAACTCTCCCCTGCCTCTCTGCTTCCTTTTCCCAATAATCTGATGGATATAAGGGGGGGCACTGGATTGACTACAGGAGAGGAGGGGTGCCCTGGAACCTGAAGGCAGGAATGTAGCAGTACAGCTTAAATACTACAACGTCCTCTACAGAGACGGGGAAAGGCAGGGAGGTTAAAATATCAATTTTATTGAGGAGCACGGGAAAGACATCGTGCTTCTGTCTGTCCTCACTTTTGACATGGAAGACAAGCTTCTGGTTCCTTAACTTGCAAGATGGCTCAAGTGAGACATTAGCCAGCTGAATTATTTATAAAGCTCCAGCCAACAGCCCCCCGGAGCTCCCGGCCCCTCTGCGGGGCTTTGCCCACCGGGTCAGGCTTGGCCGAGGTGTTCTCGCTGTCTCTGTCACCATGAGCGCTGGGTCCCCGGGGCTTGGCTCTCCAGCCTGCTCTGCACCAGCCCGGCTCTCACCACAGCCTTTCCAGCTCTCCCATAAACCACTTTTCAGTAAGTCTTGTTTGGGTTTGTTTTTTTTCTAAACAAAGTCCAGCAAGGCTGGGCTGTCTAAAAAAAAAAAAAAAAAAAAGTAGTTTTGTTAGGATTGTACTTAGCAATTCAGCAGCTCTCGTCCCCCCTCAAATGTGAGCATTACTCAGATAACACTATTCACATGAAAAGATTTCTTGAAATTCTTTAAGTGCACATTAAAATGCAAATCGGTTGTCTTATTAAAGATTTCTGGAAGTTCTCTGACAACACATTTAAATGCAAATCACTGAAACGTAGACTCAATATTAAAATCCAAACAATTATTTGATCCACACGCTGAAATTAAAATGGGACCGCGCTATACGTCTCCATAAACCCGGTGCCATTCTAGCAGCGTAGGGGAGGCAGCCCTGCCTGGGGCTGGGCTGGCCTTCTGGGGGGCAAGAGCGTGGGGCACATTGCTCGGGTGGTGCTGGGCCAGGTGCTGTGTCCCCGTGTCGCTGAGCTCTCGTGTCCTGCCGCGGGGATGTCACGGGGTCAGACTCATCTTTGGTGAGACGAGAGATCCTGATGTGGATCTGGACTAGGGGAATACAAAAGCCCAGCTGAAATATATAATAAATTGTCCCTGGTGGCACCAAGTCCTCCCTCTGTCCAGTCTGGATGCCACCAACATACCAATGTGCGTGTGAGGAGCAAAGGCAGTGCACTCGAGCTCTGCCCGTGCGATTTGAACTCATCAATACCCAGGGAATGCAAGTGGGAGCATGGGAGGCAGCAGAGCAGGCTATTAAAATACCCTTAATAAGTAAGAAGCTCCAGCTAGATTTTGAATTTTCCCCCAAATTATGCAGTCTGAGGTTAAAGCTCTACCCCCAGCCAAATAGATGGTAATTATTTGATGGAGTTTTAATGGCTGTGCTCTGAGGCCAGCTCTAAAAGCTCTTGGTGTTATGGGATGCAGCTCAGCTGAACACATCTGATCTGGTTTATTTTAAAGTATGATAATCCATTAGGAACAACAGCCTTTAAATCTCTTTAAAACTGAATGAGGTCCCTTTTTTTCCTTTTGCTCTACTGTGCTTATGAAGTTCCTTCAGAAAGGCTCGAGAGGAGCAAAAGGTGCTTTTCCACCACTCTCTTTTCTCTCCTCTCTCTGAATTTATTTCGCTGCTTCCCCTTAGGCTTGGCTTTCACTGTTCAGGAACCTGGAGCAGGGGAGCGAGTGTCTTCTTAAGCAGCGTGAGATAGGTGGAGATGGTGCTGTGACTGCCAAGTGCTGTCCACTGCACTGGGGAAAACATTGCTGCTCTTTTTTTTTTTCTTTCTTTTTTTTTTTTTCCTCTTGGTTTCTTTCAGTCCTTAGACTGTCAACTTGGAATGTGACAATTTTGCCTGAAGATGTTGCGTCTTATTTTTAGGCCAATGTTGTCTGGAGGACACTACTGGTACTGAGCGGTGCCAGCAAGTCAGCACCAGTATATCTGGGAAAACCAGTGCCTGCAGCGTGGGCTTAGGGCAGCTCTGGGAGTGTGGGCTGGCGGGTGCCGTGGGGCGGAGGAGGGTGAGGCAGCCCCTTGCCGGGCCATGTCCCGCTGGGACTGCCGCCGTGCCCCGGCTGACCCGGTTTAACTGGGTTAGCACAGCAAGTGCCATGGAGCGGGGCTGTGCTCCGAGTGTCTGCACAGCACCCGGGGAGGCAGCGCTTGCCCCGTCCCCACGTGTCGCAGCCGGCCCTGGCACCGTACCGGGGAGGGTTCCCCGCGCTGCTGCGGACGTACGGACTCCCCCTGCCAACCCAACCCCCCAGAGCAGACACGTGCCTGAGCCCTGGGGTGGGTAACCCTGGGGCAGGGGGTTATGTCCTTGCCCCCGTGCTCCCTGGAGCTCGCTGCAGAGGGAGGCCAGCGAGAGACCTGCTGCTGCTCACTGGCGGACTCTGCCAGCCTGCTGGCAAACGGGGCTCTTAGACCTTGAGGAAAGGAAGCGACACGATGGAAGGAAAAGCAGAACGCTTAGAGAGTGTGAGCAGTCAGACTGAAGGTGTAAATGGAAACCCTGCCATGGCTCTGTGTGGAGCAGCAGCTGACAAAGCCCAGGGGTGAGACCCTTGCCTTATAAACTCCTTGCTCTTGGTTGGTGGAAGACTCTCTGTTATTAACGGCTGCTGGGTGGTTTGAGCCTGGCTTTGCTGGGCACGGTCCTGCTCCGGGAACGGTTCATTCCCTGGGTGCTGTGACTTCTCCTGTGGTGTTTGGCCAGCTCCTTGGCTGGAGGCAGCGTGTTCCCACACCAGATGTACAAAGTGTGGATGGCAGAAGGAGATGAAAGATGAGCCGACTTTTAGCAGGGATTTGCTAAACATGGGAGTTTCACAGATGGTTTTCAGCAGCACCGATCGCTGCACGTGAAGGGTCCCACGTGCCATCAAAAGGAACAACAAGGGTGGTGACTCTTGAGCTCTTTATTCACAAATAGTAGGAATAATTTGTGTTATTCATCTTTAGGCAGGCTGAAGGGGGAGAGGAAAGTGCAGGATCACTCCTCTCAACTGCTCATGTCAGGTTTTATCCGTGGCTGACTCTGAGCAAAGCTTCTCCAGAGGAAAAGGGCTATGGTTTTCTCCCGTCAGGTGGATGTCTCACAAATAAGCTTTGCCAATGCTCAAGTTTTATTTATTTGGGGTATTTGTATTTGAGGGATCTGAAGCTCTGCCTTTGTTTGGCTCTGTTACGTTATTTCGTGTGCTAATCAGGGCTCTTTAACTTAACTCTGTTGCTCAAATGCTCCTTGATGATGATGAGCAAAACCAAGTTATTTTATAGCTGAGTGTGTACCATCAGTGAATCTTAATTTTAAAGGGAAGAAGTCGTTTTTTCTGATACTTCAGGTGCGATTATTTTTTAAAAAGCAGGATGATGGTATTGGACAGATAATCTTCTAAGTAAAACTGAATCCAAAGTGCAAAATTAATCTGGCTGTTCCCCCCTCCTCCATAGGGTGTTTGTGCTACATGAAAATAAATGTCATGCCCAAGTAATTCTGAGTCATACACCAGGACAAAATGTACTGTAGCTGGTATCTATCAGTGTGTGAAAGAGAAAGAATGGGAAGCGTTTCAGCTCATGATGCTCATGGGTTGCTTGTCTCTGCCCCACCCTTTATTGCAAATATTTCTGTGCTGGAGAAAATGGAAAATCAGATCATCAACTGTAAATGGCAGAAAATGATTGTTATGTGTAAGTGGGTGGGAGCCTCAGGAGAGGGGAAAACAGTTATAGTGCGTAAAGAGAAAGCCTGAGTTTCTCACGTGTGAAACCAAAGTGACCTCAGCTGTGTGGGAGCAGATTGACCCCGGCATGGTGGTGAGGAGCAGGGGCCATGGTGGTGGGGCTGCTGTCTGCCTTAGACTCGTTTGGCATTGGTGCCAATGGCAAGGTGAGCACGGGCCAGACCTGTGCCCTGCCTGCTTTTGTGGCTCTGATGGGAAGGAGACAGGTACCAATTTCTGCTGCATCTCTCCCTTGTGGGAAAATGTGCATCTCTTCCTGCAGGAGATGGGGAGTGATGGGGACTGGTCCTTCCCTTCCTCTGGGGACGGATCCCTCCCTCCCCAGGTGGGCTGGGGAGACCAACACCACTAACCTTCTCTTGTAATGTGATGGATCGAGCCATTTTCTTCACACTGCTAGGTTTGGAACTGATGTACTGCTCCGTGGGCCTTCATTTACAGCAAAGATCTGTATTTTCCAGTGACATATACTGCAGAAGTGCATAACTATGGTTTTTACCTTCTTAGCCAGTGAGGAAGAATAGCTCCTGCCACTGACTGCAGGCAATGAAATCCCTGACATGTGCTCTTTATTATGGGTTTAAGAAGCCTGGCAAATCAGGGAATCGGCAATTCCTCAACATAATACACGTTAGCTGCAGCGTATAGTACAAATTATATTGGAAAACTGCGTTACTCTTCAGCTATTTGTCTGCGGGTTTTGCTGCCAAGTTGGTGCTTGCTCGTTCAGAGGCAGAAATGCAAAGTACCCGTCTTCCCCGCGTGCTTGGATCTGCGTGGAGAACTTTGGCTTTACACGTCGTCCAACTTTGCTGTCCCCGCTCACCCCCCCCCCCATACTCTGTGTCAGCACCGGGAGCGCCTTTGGATGGTATCGGGAGTTCGTAGGAATTCCTAGGAAGTGCCCCGGTTTGGGGTGCTGGCCCTGGAACAGCTCAGCACCCTCCCCGTGAGCATTGCCAGCCGCCTGTACCCCGCAGCTGGGGTGCAGGAGGCGATGGGCAGACCCTGCACGCCCAGGAGGCTCCGTCTCAGAGACGGTCGCATGCCACTTTACGGGCTGCTAGTGCGATTTCTCATCCCCTCAGACTGTGTTTCTTCCGTTCCTTTTTGAAGTGCTGCCCCAGCAGTTGTCACCGTGTTTGCTCCAGCAGCGCTTGCGGACGGGGCCGTGGCCGTGCCGGGGGCTTTCAGCCCTTCTGCCTTCCCTGAGGCGAGTGAGGTTGTCCATGGTCACCCAGGGAGAGCAGCCCCTTTGCCCGGCTCCAGCACAGCCCTCCGGCTACTTCATGCAGCGCTTTTTTTCTAGATCTTTTAAAACATATAAAGGAAAACTGCAATTCAAGGTGGTGAGCTCTGCTGCTGGGAAGGGTCCCTGCAAGCCAAGCAGAGGCTGGTCTCCTGGGACACTGTGTGCTGCATACCCTGTTGTTCTCTCTCTCTTTTTTTTTTTTTTTTTTTTTTGGTTTTCCTCTTTCTGTGATTTTTCTGCTCCCAAAATCACCTCTGAACGTGTCTGTTCCCACCTCCCAGTTGACTTGCTCTTGCTTTCCCCTATGGTGCAGTGGAGAATATTTCAGCTTTGCTACTGAATTTACACTCCCCTCCTCCCCAGCTTAGGAAACTGCTCTGTTTGAGATTTCTGGGGGAGGGAGAACCCAATAACAACCAAAGAGTGACCAGTTCAGTCTGCCCTGCTTTCCCCTCCCCTCCTCTCTGGGCTAGAAAAGGCATTTCTGCATTCACCCAGATCCCAGAGCAGCCGTCGCTGTTTCACGGTAGCTCTGCAAAGCTGCTTGCTGGGCTCTGAGGAGAATTCCTAAAGAAACAGTTTGTAGGAAATGTATTGGAAAATTAACTTCGTGTTCATCAACACATCATTAGCAGTTTTCTCACCCTAACAATCAAAATGTCCGTGATTGTTTCCATCTTGGAAGAAGGTGAGTGCTGGCACCAGGCAATATGTTCTCTCATCATTTACTTCTGGCAGTGCTGTTCCCGTGGGGCTGCAGCTTCCTAATGAGTGGGGACAGCTGAGAAGAAGGCATCTGGTGTGTTTAGGAGCCTGTTTACAGCACCAGTCCAAAACCAGTCACTGTTGGAAGTGATCTTTGGGGTTTATTCATTTATGTATTTGTTTTACTTTTCACAAGAAACAGCCCTCATTCATGAATCTCTTTTACCAGTCTCAGTTTTCCTTTCTTCTCCTTCCCAGTCTCCGTAGCCATCCAGTTCACCTATGATCTCCTCCTGTGTTTTCTGGCACCTCTTCTCATTCTGTCAGCCTTCTCTGCTGCATGAAGTACATCACTTTAATTATATTTTTTTTTGGATTGCTAGTCTCTGAATGTGTGATTAGCTAAAGATGCCAAAGCTTAGATTTCCTTTGACTTACATGGGGTAAATATGAAGGTGACACCCTCCATACACACACAGTTTCTGAGGAGTCTTAAGAGAGTCATCGTGGAGGCTGCAGTTCTCCCCGCCGCTCCCGTGGGCAGCGACAAGCTGAGCTCTCCCATCTCTCGGCTCGCGGGCCCCACAGCAAACCCACGGGTGGTTGGCAGGCTGGGTGCTCGAGGGAGGAAGGTGGGCTGTGGAGCTGCTTCCCGAGATAGCTCACTGCTTGTAGGTGTCAGCGTGGGAGGCTGTTCCCCGAGAGCATCGGAGGGGTCACCCTTCAGCTTCCCCCACGGGGAAGACAACCACAAACCCCATTTCAGGAGAGAGGTAAAAGCTCACGGTAGTGAGGAGGAGGAGGAGGAGGCAGAGGCGGGGTTTGCAGGGTGACACAGCTGCAGTGACACCTGCGGGTAAGGCCTTTCCCAGGACCTTCCAGTAGCGTGTGAATGGCAGGAGGTAAAACAGCCAGAGAGAAGAGCTTTGCAGTTATGGAGATGAGGATTTTGTTTACGTGGGAGCAGGAGAGAGAGATTGCATCTTGAATTGTTGAGGGGTAACAAACTGGCCAGGTGTGGGCAGAGCCAGGACATGGTGGGGACACAGGGAGACCCACGCTTGGGCATGATCCCGAAGTATGAGGCTGAGTTATTTGTACGATCAAGATGTCGACCACAGTGATGGAGGAAAGTGTGTGATGAACATGGTGAGAGTGACCTCTTCTGTTTTCCCCAGGCCTGAAGGACAGAGCTCCCTGGGGCTGGGAGGGATGGAGGCTGAACATGGGGTTTGAACTGAAGGAGTAGTGTCTGGAGAGGAAAGGTGCATCTGTGAATCATCAACACAGAACTGTTAATTAAAGATGTGTTGGTGGATGAAATTAGGCAGAAACAAATAAGCAGAGAAAAACGAGGCAGTCTGAGGACTGCACAGAAAACTAGCGAAGGTATTGAAGAGGATTCTCCAAATGACAGGCTGCAGGAGGGATTTTGTGTAAATACGTGGAGTTTAGAGGGGAGGAGAGGAGAGGAGCTGTCTGACGCGCTGGCAGAGACGCGTCCTCTCCTCTGGGCACCGGGGGTTGGGACAGCCCCCATCAGCGGGTGGGGGCCAGCACTGAGATGGTAGGTCAGGGTGGAAGTGACAGAAAGGCCACCTCACCACCGAGACAACATCTGTCAGCGGTGGGTTTAATGGCCTTGGAGAAAACCAGGACAACAGAGAAGCCGTCAAAAGGCGTGTGGGGTGGCGGCGATGTTGTTCCTTGGGCAACGTGTGCCCAGCTGGTGGCAATGGAGAAGTGGAGTTGTGCTGGAAAATGCTAAAAACGAATGAGGTGACACAGGACTTCGGGGGGGGGACACGACTTCAGCCTGGCCACTGACTTGCTGTGGGATGCGGGGCCCGCTGGGCTGGGTGGAGGAGCAGAGCTGGAGCCGGGAGCCCCGCGGTGTCTTCCCTGGTGGGTGAACGTGGCTCCGCAATCTCGTTCGCTTGTTCTGACATTAAAAAGGGACTAACAGCAGGGTAACAAAAAAGAAGATTAATTTTTAAACAGCAATTGCCTTTCTGCTGGAAGTGCTGACAGCTCCCCGCACCTTCCCGTTACGCTCTGTGTGCCGCTGCCCTTTGCCGTAGCCCAGCGCCAGATCAGTCACCAGCGTTCCCTGCCCCTGGGACAGG
>WTSP01016899.1:29494-46342 GCA_025331215.1 Actenoides lindsayi
AAATGCGTCTTGATAATCTGAATTTTGACTGCAGAAAATGCATAGTTCTAGAATGGTTTTAATAACACCTCACACTTTGTGTAACCAGACCTTCCCGGGGCTGTCGCGGGGTCGTGCTCTCCAGCAGCTCCGAGCTGGCTTTGCCTATGGTCCGTGTTTGGCACGGGGCAGCGTGGGCTGCCGTGGCGGTGCCCCTCGCTCCTCTGTAACGCTCTGCAGTGCGCACGTGGGCTTCCTGGAAGCTGCTTTCCCGGAGGCAGTTGAAGCGTGCTGGCTGGGATGGGGTAATGTCCCTTCCGCGGCCTAGGGAGCCTCATTTCCCCATGGCTCAGGCGCAGTGGTGGGGACAGGAGTGGTGGGGACAGGAGTGACTGTTGGGGCAGCCCTGGGACCGTGTCCCTGGCCCAGTGTCCCCAGGGAAAGACCGTGAGTGTTACGTTTCACCTCGGCTCAGAAATGGCACCTTCGGAGGTGTCCAGGTCAATATGATCAAGGTGAATATGTCCTCTGTTTAACAGCCAGGGAGCTATCTTCCCTTTCACTTGTGTTTTTATTTGCATTTGTAACGCAAGCAAGTGTTCAGGACAAACCAATCTGAAAAAAAATCAGTGCCTATTGGCTGTTGTTCTGGGAAGGCCACGAGCGCCCAGCAGACCCTGCGCTTGAAAAACCTGTGAGGGCATCAGCAGGCTCGTAATAATGCCCCTTAGATTTTTTGGCTCGCTCTTTGCATGCACACGTCCAGCCCTTCACTCCCCTCCTTTGCAGAGGCCTTTCAGTACCTTCAATCCTGGCCATGGATCCTGCCGTCCCCGTGCCAGGAGCCCAAGTGAGCGTTTGCCCTGGCAAAGCGGTGCCAGGGAGTGTCCGAAGCCGGCTGTCCTGCAGCACCAAGCGGCACCGTGCCGTTGCTGCAGGCTCACCCCACAAAGACCACTTTGGTACGTGCGGTCACCTCCAGTTTTGCTGCTGGCACTGCCCTTGCTCCCCCGAAGCTGTTGCTTCAGTCCTTTCAGATGGAGCATCTCGCGCTGCTGCGGAGGGTGGGCAGCGTGCGCTGCCCTCCGCTCGCCTCCCCCCAGCAGCAATAGCTTTCTGGGTTCTTCATAGGATTTAAAATTGAGGGATTCAAGAGTTGGAATAACAGCGTAATATCCTTGTGAATAAATTCCTCTGGAACAGGGTAGTCGTGGCAGTGTAAAACACGTTATTTTAGCGCTTGCTTGCTCCTACAGTTCAGAACAAATGGTCCAGGATAACTGATGTCCCCAGTAGAGAGACCTGTGCAAATGCGGGTGTGACGTAGGAGGAACAAGAGCGGAACAGATAATCTGTGGAACAAGAGAGCGCAGAGTTTCTGAGCCCTGAGTGCATCCGTGCAAAGAGTGATCCTGGTGGTAGGATGTTGCACTGGGCCCTGGGGAGAGCCCGTGGCTTTAAGTGGGGCTGAGCTGGCAGACGGCAGTAATTGCATTTCAAGATTTAGAAGCAGATTCTGGACAAATTACAGTAATGCTTTCAAAGGGATGACTTCACCCGCGGACCCGTGCGCGGGAAGCCGGCTCTGCCCTGAGCGGGGTGCTGTGCACGGCGCGGTGCACGCCCAGCGTGATGCTCGCACCCCTGCCTCTGCGGTCCGGGGTCCCTGCGGGTCCTGAGCCCACCACTGCTCCTTGACATCCTGACCGTGCTGCTGCCGTGCCTGGAGATGCCCCGTTGGGCAGGCGAGCCCGTTACAACAGGCAGTGATGTTTGTGGCTGCCATCATTGCATGCACAACCTCTCTGTTCACACAGCAGTGATGATCTAGCCCTAAAATGAGAACCTTTTTTTTTTTAAAAAAAAAAAACCCCTGTATTTTCTGTTTAAATGAGGTGACTTCATTCTTGTCCCTGCTCATGGAAATCGGTGCGATACACGTGCTGAGCGTGAATGATGCATGTAATATATCACCCGTGGGAAACACTGCAGGTTATGGATGTGTGTGTGAGGGCTGAAGGAAGCCAGAGAGCTGTAGAAATGCTCTCTGTCGAGTGTAATTCATCCCAGGATGCTGTGGGTATGGGCATGTAATGGGCTTCCTGGCTCCGCTGCTCGGGGTGGGTTGCTGCGGGACGAGGGCTGCGTTATTGCCCCGCTGTTCCCGGGAACGCTGTGCCAGAAGGCCTCCGGTGCCATCTCTGCTGGCTGCCTTTCCTCCATAAAGTCATTTCCCTGAGATCATCTTTCAGCCTGTCATTTGTCTGACTCCTGGACGAGGTGCTTTGAACGCTGCAGTGCTGCACGTGGAGACGTTTCCAGCCTGTCTGCAGTTGTACATCTCCCAGTTTCCACCAGCCTTTCAGTGTTTCCATTTTTATGGGTGCTAACACCTTCCTGCTCAAGGCGGGGGGGGGACAAGGCTGATTTTAGGGAAAGAAGAGAGGATGGAGGACCTGGGGGGCAGCAGGAACTTCCACAAGCCAAATACAATTGCTGCCTTCTAACAGCGCTGTGATTTGGAGGCAGTGGATCCCCCACGAGCTGGTGATCCTCACCAATAACACACCTTCGGTGCCTCGCCGAGTGCTTTTGCTGAGTAAAGCAGCAGGGGATTTGTAGTACCCTCAACTCGTTCCATGCTATGGCAGTTGTCAGCACCACCCCTCGCCTGGTCTGTATCTGCTGGCTCCACGTTATCTCCCTTTACTGTGGAAAAAACCCAGCCCCTGCGAGAGGGTCTGGAGTCCCTGCGGGATGGTGAAGGGCACCCGAGGCCGGGTGTGCTGCTGGGAGCATCCTGTCAGCAAGGAGAACCCCCTCACCTGCAGGGTGCCTCGGGAGCCAGGGGGAAGGAGGAGATGCTCGAGGGGCTGTAGAAGCCAACAAAGTCAGGTAGAAGCTGCTTTCTAGGAAGGGCCGTGCGCGGTGTTTGTGGTCGGTGTTCACTCTTTCACGGCTTTCATCCGCCCACCCGTTCCGTTGCAGAGAGGTATCCAAATGTTGCTGCGGGTTTGCACTGGCACAGGTAACATCACAGGTACTTTGAAAGCTGCGTGCGGGGGTGATCAGACACCGCTGCCAGCAGTGTGCTCGCTCGGAGGCTTCCCAGCAGCATTGCCCAGGGCCTCCCGGCTCCCGCTTTGCTTTTGCTCCGAGTTTTGTGGGGCGAAACCCAGACGGCCCGTTTGCGAATACTCGAGCGCTGAGAATAGCCGCGAAGGAACGGGAAAGGGGAGCTGCTGTTGAGAACCCGCTGCCCGTGTGGTGATGGACCCGCTTCAGAATTGAGTGTTCTGCGCGAGCCCTGGCTCGGTGAGGAGGCAGGAGGTGCAATAGCCGGTGTAAGGGGGAGGTGTGGGCACTCAGCAGATACAAACCTGTGCACTGAGCAAATTCTTCTCTTTTTTTTTGTTTTGTTTTGGGTTTTTTGTTTTTTGTTTGTTTTTTTTTGTTTCAAGGAGAGCCAGCGTGGCCAGGCTGTGCTCCTGCTGTGCCTGGAGAGCTGGAGCAGTGGGGTTTTAGGTATTGTTTTGTTGTGTTGGAATGCACATTGGTAAATATTTATTGTTTTGGACTCTCCAAGTCGTTTGAGGTGCAGTTTTAGGGTCTGAATTCACCACTCACTCAGTCAGTGGGGAGACGTTGATTTTGGAGGAATTTGGCCAGGCCCCTGAGCTCTGGCTGTCAGGCTGGGCTGGGGGCAGCTCCCAGGACAGAGCACCATGTATTTGTCCTGGTCCTCTGGGTGTTTTGCCTTTGGGATCATCCCCAGAGCAGCATTGCTGTGTGCAGGCTCTCTGGATGTTTCTGAGCTCAGCCTGTGCTTTTTGTCCATCGCAGAAGGGAGCAAAGCTTGAGGCTTGAGCTGAACTTCCATCGGATGCTGGACACCTTCAGATGCAGACCCTTGGCTCGTTTCCTCCCGGGCAGCGGGGCTGGGTGCAGAGAGCCAGCTTTGAGCTGGGGTGTACTGACCCGGGGAGGGTGTCCTGAGAAGAGCAGGCAGTCAGGAGCTAGGGACCGTGCCTCACAGTCATGGTGAGCTTATCAAGCTGCCCCCCACCCAGCAGCACCCGCCCACTCCCCAGGAGCTGATTTCATGGAATCACAGAGTCGCTGTGGTTGGAAAAGACCTTTAAGATCATCGAGTCCAACCATTATCTAACTCTACCAGGGCTGCTGCCACACCATATCCAGGCAGCTTTGAACACCTCCAGGGATGGCAACTCATCCAGCTCCCCAGGCAGCCCGTTCCAGTCGGGTGGGCACAGCCTGCGAGGGATGCAGGGAAAGCCCATCCACCCGTCACTCCTGCTTCCCGCACTCGGGAGTGATTTATCTTCTTGTTTTGTGGAGTTTCCTTTCTGAAGAAGCTCCAGTGAAGCATGTCCGAAGATGGCAGCAATCTCTCCTGCCCGCTGTTGCGGTGACGACAGCTGATAGCAGCCCAGCTCCCCTTCGCTGCTCCCTAATGAGAAAAACAAATGGGATGTGGGCAGAAGTCTGTGCGGAGGAGCAAATGCAGGAGAGCAGGAGTGAGTGACCCTGGTGCGTGTCGCTGCAGCCAGGCTCGTGTCTCTGCTGGCCTCTAACTCCGGAGCTTGCTCTCTGCCTATCTACTCCTGCGTTCGAGGGTCTTCGCAGTGCCAATTACAGTATAAAGAATTATTTGACTACACAATTTTCCCTAACTGCTTTGTTCTCCATCTTGCCTTTGATTGCTCAGCGGCATTTCAGGGTGAAATAATTGCACGTTCGGGGAACTTGCTTAGAAACTGGTAATTATTAATTTCTTTATCAATTCGTTTTCCGTGTGCGTTTGCTGCACCGCGCTGGGCTCTGCGAGCAGCAGGTCGTGCTGGGGTGGGGATGGTGCAGATCACAGGCCACGTCTGCCCTAACACAGAGTCCAATTACAGACAGTGACTTTCCTGCTGCCTCCGAGGAAGGACGGTGACATTTGCTTTGTTTTACTGCAATTACATCATCGTCGTTCCAGTCAGTCTAATCATTTCTTGGTCTTAACTCATTTTCCACGTATTTTCTGTGCCTTTCCAACTACACGGTTATGTAATACAATTATCTTGTATCTTTTATTTGATGACCCTCTTTTATTAGTAATGATGTGCTAATTATTCTGGTTCCGCGTGTGTCGATAATTGCTTCATATTATGATAGCAATTTAAAGATCACAAATAACGTGAAGCCCCTCATCTTACGAGCTGTTACTGACTTGTGCTGTAGCCCACGGAAGAGTTTAACCTCTGTTCAAAGCTCCCGTTGCCTGAGTGGAGGTGATGTGTAGGTGTGATGAGTGTATGTGATGTATAGGTGTGATGAAACCCCCCTCTTGACCTCCCTGCAAGTGCCTAATTACTCTTTCCCACGATTAGACCCATTCTGAACTTCCTTGCTGTGAAATAAACCCCCAGTTTCTTATGTCTCTGCTAACGATTCGCTAAAGAGCCTTTCCCGTTCGCTGGGGCTGGGTGCAGAAGGGAGGCAGCAGCAGACCCGAGGCTCCCTCCCGGCCCCAGCACTGTTTCACCAAAACTTTATGCTTTGCTATAAACCGGTGGGCCTGGCCTTAATTCTTGTTTTCAGCCAGGGCTGTATCAGAAGAGCGCTGAAGTCAGCGGGGCTTGCGGGAGACGTCTGGGCTGCGTGCCTAGGACACGACCCACCATGCTGGGAAGGGTTGCCCAGGGGATAGCCCTCCTCCCAGGCCAAGCCCTCCACCGTTCTTCAGCCCTCTACCCCCCTGGTGATCTTCAGAAGCAAGTTCCTGAGGAGAGAGGGGATTGGGTTTGTCCGGATAAGTATCGTGAGGTTGTTCTCGTGATAATATCTTGATACGGATTTTCTAATGGCTTCTGTGATTGTCAAATGAAGCAAAGAACAGTTGCCCAACCTGCTTTATTCTCCACGTTTTATGCTCATAACCAAATTTCTGAATTTTAAAAGTTTCTGATTAAAAAAAATAGATAAGTCACCATCACTGTTGTTTATATTTAGTTTCTTCATGGATCTTCTATTTAGCAAGCACTGCAACTGGATTTCCATAACTGTTGGGATAAATTTAAATTGTAAGGAAAATGCCATTGTGAGTAAAACATTTTAGAGGAGTGGAAGTTCCGTTAATGGTGGGGAGAAGGAAATACAGGGGCTCTGGAGCAGAAGTACTGGTGACACCTTGTCTGGAGCTTTGGGGGCAGACAGAAGTTGTTGTCTTTCCCATAGGTAACGAATTGGCTACTCACAGGGAGTAATTCCTGTTAGAGGCTCTTCCATGCGCCGCAAGATGGAATTTTATACCCTCATTTCATACATCTAAACGCCTTGTTTGTCAGCTTTCCCAAATGCATGAATCATAAAATGCCACCTTTACAGCCGGTGCCCGCTCCTGGCCCCAGCGATGCCCAGTGGCCACTGGTCCCACAGCTTCTGAAAAATATATATGGAGACACTTCAATTCTCTCTCCTGTATTTTGCAGGGGTTCAGAAAGATGAAACAAAACCTGACGTAGGAGACAAAACGATTATTGAAATGTTTCTATAATCGCTGAACGCACAGCAGTGGAGGAAGAGCTTTGCACTGTGTTCTGTAGCGAACAGGAAACAAATAATTGTTTGAGAAGGACTTAATTAACCTGAGTGAATTTAGTTAAGGCATTAGATGTTTTACCCGGGGTGTACGCTGTCTTATTTTTTCACTTATATGTGTAAATGTTCCTTGCTATATTTGTGCACGCCACCTCGAGATGTTTAACTTCAGTGTTTGCATTAGCTACCTGTAATTAAATATTTATGGTACAGTACATTGACATTTCTAGAACATGCTGCAAATGGAAAGGAAATATGTTGTCAGGAAAGGGAGAATCAGGTAAACACAGGTGTAGAGTTCGGCGTCAGGCCGATGGGGTTGGTTTTGTGCCCCACGAGGATGAGCGGGTGTTGCTGTTGGGCAGCGTCACCTTCTGCTCTGCCAATGGTTCTGGTCAAACCAGCCCTGAGCCTGGAACCAACTGGGACGTGAGAACTCAGCCCAGCTGCCAGGATGGACAAACAGCAGCAGCAAACTTGCCTGCCCGGGCTCTGCTGTGTTCCTTCAATGCATGTCTTCTGCTGGGTGTGCGCTCGTTCATCACGAGCGGTGTAGCATGTAGCAGCTGTCCCCTTAAATCACAGTGTCAGTGTTTGTAATTCAGGCTAGTAAAATAGGCATGAAATACTTGTGTGGTAGACCTCGCAGGGCCGTAAAATCTGGAAGGTTTAGTTGGAATTAATTAGTGACGTGAACTAGTCTTTGCCAGGCTCTTCCCTTGCAGAAGCCCGGCTGGCTCCCTCGGCCGCACCGGCAAACCCAGCCTGCTCCTTGCTCAGGAGGCTCCTCTAGCTGCTGCTCCCAGCCCCGAGTCCACAGCTTCATGGGCAAAAAGTGAATGTTTTTTCATTCACTGTGAAAAGGCTTCCCAAGAAGAAAATAAAGGCAGCAGCCCCCTGGGGCAACCTGCTACAGGGGACCTGGGGCCGCTCCACGTATGGTGCCCACGGCACAGCGTTGGCTGCAGGGTGCCAGGCAGAATCCCTCGCCCCGAGCCACAGGGATGGTACTGTAACTTCCAAGTCATAATGTGGGAATTTCTGAGAGCAAAAGAAAGTCCATCAGAGAGCAAAGCAGGATGTGTTTTTGTGGTTTTGTCATTGTATGCATTGAGGTTGTGTCAAGTGTCGTTCATAATATGGAAGGCAAAGAATTCAGAAAACAGTTTTGGCTTGTTGGCTTAAAAAAAAGAAGAAGGCAGGATCTCTTTTAGGCAAAAAGCTCAGTAGCCCTCACAGCAAAGCTTTTATTCTTTTTAGACAAGTAATGCATTTTTGTTTAAATAGAAGAAAGAGCAAACTATTTATTATTGTTCAGAAATCTGGATGGCATTAGCAGCTGTGTAAATTAGTTTAACTTCATTGACTTCACAGAAATAAACCAATTCATCTCTGCTGAGAAGCTGGTTTCATGGGAGTTAATTGATTTTCAAGCTGACATTTTTATTAGTAATAACATTTAAGGTTTAGATAATTCTCGTCAAATATTTGCTTACTGGTCTACACAGCATCCTTTCTGGGTAAATAAGGTTATTGTGTGTATATAAATGTGGATAAATAGATAAAAATCTAGACATTATGTTTCTATTGAGCCAGTGGATAAGCTGTGGAAGGTGAGGTTGCCTGTCCTGAACCATACCAGAGCTGAGGTTACGCCGAGCAGCGTACGGCCACCAGTCGTAATCGTAGAATTAGAGAACGGGTTGGGTTGGGTTGGGTTGGAAGGGACCTTAACGAACCCCCTGCCATGGGCAGGGACACCTCCCACTAGAGCAGGTCGCTCAGAGCCCCGTCCAACCTGCCCTTGAACACTCCCAGGGATGGAGCATCCACAGCTTCCCCGGGCAGCCTGTGCCAGGGTCTCACCACCCTCACAGTGAAGAACTGATTGTTTTATATATTACTGCTCTAGGTTTCTTAAAGGTGGGAGAGATGGTGAAACCCAGAGTATGGGCTACACTGTACCCTCCTCTCCAGCCTGTACTGGGGAGCATGAGCTGGTTCTGGTGGGGCTGTGACTGCTGCCAGGGCTCCTGTTTGGACATTCCTCTCTCTAGGAGCCTGTCATTAATTCCAGCTATACATTAGCGTGTGACTCAGGGGCTAAAAGAAGAAGGAGGAAGGAAGAAAAAACCCAAAGGAGGAAAGTGTATCAGAGTGGTGCTCGTTGACAGTATTTAGTCTTAAACGGTAAATTCAGTGGCATGTGTAAAATACTGTCTCTGGCACCAGCAAATTGTTCTTTGAGTAATTGTATTATGTACTTCAGTGCTTCTTTGATAAGATGTAATTTGTGTGAGGTGATAGCAAGTCAGAAGTCCCTGGTGTTTCAACATCCACTTAGAGGGAAAGTTCCGAGGGCTGGAGACGGCTGGCTGCAGGCTGGGGGGGAGCCGTGCTCCTTTCAAGGGGGGAGGGATGCTCCTGGCAGCTTAATGGAGGCGACCCTTGCCTTGAAAACCCCGTACGCTGAGCTGGTTTGCAATGTAAGGAAATGTAGGTTGACTTGGCAGCAGCGGGAGGGCTCTGGGCAGGGGCTGGCAGCAGAGAGAAGGGCTGTGACCCGGCCGCTGCGCTCGACCCTGCCGACCCACGTGTGTGTTCGCGACCTACGTCAGAGCTCAATCGCAGGGAAGAGGCTCCGCGTGTTGTTAATGCAGATTAATTGTCTCGCTGTCGATCCTGAGCCAAAAGGTTTTGAAGCGAAGAGGCCCTGAGCCCCCGGCTTTTGATGGCATCGCTTTTAACCCTCGTGTGCCCAGCTGAGCTGCCGGCAGCACTCGCGGTGGGTCACCTCGGTACGCAGAACGGCCCCTAAGATGGCCATAGTGCTGGCAACGTTTGAGGAATTTCCTCCTTAGTCGTTATTTGCCAGGACGGGCAGCCTGGGGTCTCTGCAGGGTTGGGTTTGTCTTCAGGTTAGGGTCGTCTTCGTCTCGCGTGCAGAACTCATGAAACAAATGCGGGTGGGTGTCAGGTAGAATTTCTCCCTTTCATCGCTGCTGTGTTAGATGCTGCTACTCTAGAAACGAATGTGTTGTGCAAGAGTTTGGTTAAGTGCCAGGAACAGCATCTGCATTTGCATTCTGTGCATTAGAAAGCAATCTGTTGCTGGAGGGGAGCTTGTGTATTCATTTCTAGCTCAGAGTACTCTTGAGATATTTCACGGCAAATCCTGTGCCCGAGGCCTTCCCTTCCTTGTGCCGCGGATCAAAATGGCCACGCCAGTGCTCTCTGAAAGGAATCACTTCAAGCTTCGTTTGTCACTTGCCTCATCTTGCTCTGCAGAAACAACTGTCCTAGGACGGTTCCAAGGAAAAACAGATATTTGGGGTTTTTTTTTTCTATGTGAAGCTTTTCTTCATAAAGCTAAATGCTTGGATTGTTTCATCTTCCTGTTCAAAACATGGCAAAATTTTCGCTTGGATTCTTCCCGACGCGTGTTGCACGCTGAGCGATGCAGTGCGGTCAGCGCTGAGAGATTTGCAGCAGCGCTGGAGGTTTTCAGTGTGCCTCGGAGGATGGCGATGCTGGGTCGGTACCCGTCTCTTGGCTGTTTGTTTAATCTGCTGGGTGGAGAGCCTGAGCCCGTACAGCCAGCCGGGACAGGAGCACTGTGTCAGTGGGTATCTGGGCACTCCGTGCTGGAGCGATGCCCTGTGGGACCTACGTACACTGGTGGTCAGTGGGGACTTTTAAAAGGACATCTGCTGCTGTTCTGTCCTGGAACAAAACCCGTGGTGATGACACTTTCCCACTGAGCCTTCTGCTGACCATGGCTGTCACTTGCTGGCCACGCTGTCCCCGAGATGGCAATTCTGGGCAGCCTTGATGGAAAAAGCAGCAGAGAGTCTGGGAGCTGCAGCTCCATTTGATCTAACCTGACCACAGACTTGTGTATAGGAGTAGTTTTTCCTCCCACTCTTTCATATAAAATAAGCAAACCATTGTGAGCGACTGAATTCGCCAGACCAAAAGGAACTGAGTAACAAAAGGGAACGGTGCCCACTGAAAGCCAGCCCAGGGCAACGGGCACCTTTTAAATCATTTGCCTCTTCTGTGTCCTCTCTGCTGTATCGGAAGATGAAAGCTTTCCATCTCAGCTCAGTCTCACTAATTAAACTGGTCTGTGCAGCTCCCACCGCGGCAGCCGGATCAGCCCCACCTCTGCTTTTAGCCTCTCCAACATGCGGCACTTTGAGATAGGCTGAGCTCGGGGAAGGGTTTTGAAAGCATGCTGCATTAACTGCCTCTGCCGCCCTGGAAGCCGGGGATTAGAGTCAGCCAAGTCCTCCGTGCTTTTGAAACGTCTCCCTCGGAGCCTGTGTGACCTTCAGACAAAGGCAGGGTTAAAACAAAGGGTAAAAGCCTCAGTTTGGGGAAATTGCCTCAGTGTGGCTGGAGGCAGCGGAGCTTCAGCGGTTGAGACCAGGAGAGAATCTGGCCTGGAGTGAGGAGGTAGTAAAGGGAGCAGCCCTCTTGAAAAACATAAAAGTTAATTGTTATGCAGAAGTGGTGCATATTTTTCAGCTCTCAAAGATTAGTGCTCATAACTTTGCCATAAAAACATACAGCTGGCCAATATTTTTCACCTTTTCCTGAGTGAATTGGAACTGAAGGCATTTTTCACACTCTCAGATGAGGCTTTGAAGGAGAGCTGCTCTGAATGAAACCTCGGGGCTCAGTGGGAGCTTGGCTGGTCCCCAGACACCCATCAGTGTACCTGCAGCCTCCCTCCTGCTGTCCCTGGGGCGGTGGTGGGAGTGGGGAGGCTACAGGGCTGTCCAGGCACTGGCAGCTGGACCCACTTCTGCTCTTTCAACCCTTTGCCCCAAACCATGGGGCAGGGGCTTGTGCTCTCCCCCTTCCCCTCTCCGTGGCAGGTCTCAGATCTCAGAGTGATCTTGGCCCCGACAGGCTCGGCCGCAGGGGCTGCGATCGATGGCCAGACCTTCTGGGTGCCGTCCAAAGCCTGCTGGAGCTGATGGAAGGACTTGAGCGAACTTTAGATCATACTCAAAGTGCTGCATTTCTTTCATTGGGAAAGAGCAGATCTTGATTTTTAATACCCCTTTTTGTCAGCATCCCTGGAGGTTTTATTTACTTCAGCTGCTTTCTTCACAAACTGCTCCGATTCATTTCACTGAATCCTTGTCAAGTTGCTCGAGCTAAAATTGAGATGCAAATGTACAGCAGCTATGCCTTTTTTTTTTTCAGATGTAGAAAACAGACACTGGAAGGATAAATTACTGTAGTTCCCTTTAAGCGCATATTGCTGAGAAGCAAACACTGAAACATCAAAATAAAGCCTTTTTTCCTTCTTCATTCTTTTTAAAGCAAGAATATAATTACGCTCCATGGATCTCACCAGAGCACAGATCAAAGCAATTAAGTAATTGCTCTTGGCTTTTTGAGGGTGGTTTGGAGCGGTGCGTGCGGTGTTTGTATGGGTGCCGCGGGATGGAGCTGCCGCTGCGGGGATGTGCAGCCCTGGCACCCAGGGTGGGCTCGGTGGGTGCATGGGCACCTTTGCCCTGGCCACCCTGGGGTGCTGAGAGGAAGAGGAGCGGGAGAAGGCCCCAGAGTGGTGAGGCGGTCCTGCCCGCAGCTGCTGACTGTGCTTCTCAAGGCGAAGGCACGTGGTTTGGGGAAAATGCTTGCAGGATGGTGGTAAAATGGGTGTTCGTATCAAAAGTCACTTGTAGCTTCGGTGGTTGCTTGTCTTATTTCTCATTTAGGATAAAAATCTTTCTCTGAATCTTGGGGTTCCCTAAAATGCAAGATCCATTGCTCATACTTTCCAGCAGGGCAAACTGGATCCTAAATCCAGGCACTGACAACCCCCAGTTTGGAATCTGGCAATGGGTGCTGGGTCACTTTTCCTAGTGCAACAAGGAGACTGAGCAGAGATGAGACTTAACTGTAATTTTTCACATAGGAAGAGTTGGCAAAAAATGGCATTTCAAAATTGAAAGCATTTTATATTTCCTCACAGAAATGTTGCCTTATTTTAAAAATAATCTAGTTCCCTTCGTACCTTACTTCTGAATGCAAGACCCTCTTGCAAGGCAACGTACGGCATTGGGGTGTTTGGCTTTATTTCTAATTGCAGGGAAAATTCCTCTTTCTGATTCACACTCCGGTAGCTGATAGGCTTTGTGCAATTGTTCTTTTCATGGTACTCCTGGTACAATCAGTGTATCGAACGAGCAGAGAATTCCTGACAGCAAATTGCAATACAGATGAGCTGCATAATGTGGCTCAGAGGAGGATTCTGCTCTCGGTGAGCCCGCCTGCCAGCCCCGGGTCCACACGGGGAGCGTGTGGATCTCCCCTGAGGTGCAAGGGGCTGAAGAAAAAAGCCAACTGTAGAGAGGAGTGGTGAAGAGAGAGGATGAGAAGGAGAGGGATGGCCCAAGAGGGTGTCCCTTGCAGGCGCGGGAGCTGGGGCATCACGCAGCTCCTGGCCACGCTCAGCTTTCAAACCCGAGCGCTGAGAAAGCCGCCCGAGGCCAGGTTAGTACAACGCAGCGTTCGGCCAGGGCCCAGATCCACAGAGATCAGCTTTGTGCCGTGTGCCACGTAACTGAAAACCAGCTTGAACCGTGCTCGGGGTGTGGTGGTGGTGGTAGGTCTGCGGTTTTACTCCTGATGTCTTTGAAGAATGACTTTCTGATAGTTGTCATGGTGACCTCACCAAAAACTGCAATTGGAGATTTGCTACACTGCACAAAAAAGAGGAGCTTTTTGCAAGCAAGGGTGTGAGAAGTAGATCGCTGCTTGTCCAGGGTTAAATTCAAAATCTGCCTTTGAAAAAGAAAGAAAGTTTTCATGAATGATGTTCTTTATCATTTGTGCCTTCTCCCGGCTGCGGGAGGAAAGCTCTCAAACCACGCTGTGGATGCAGTTCGATTGCCAAAAAAGGAGACTCAAACCCAGAGCTTCTCTGACGTGCACGAGGATATTAATTAAACTACTTAATTGTGGAGCTCCCTTAGAAGGCAATGACAGGATGCGTAATTGTTTCTCTGTGATTCTTGTTAATCAAGAAGAGAGCCAAAGAAGCAATATGTTAACCGCAAAGGTGGAGATTTTTGGGAACGTGATGATTGATAAGGACCCAACTGTCACTGATTATCACCGGGAGTTTTACACACAACAGTCCTTTGTGCCTTTCAAAATCTGCCTGAAATGGAAAAAACATGAATCCTTTCTAAGTCCAGGCAATGAGGGAGGGATAGTAATTTGTCTGCCATAATTGCATGGAGGTTTAGTAATAGGAGGATTTGAGCTTCTATCTGGGCACCTGCAAATCTTGAATTCCTGCCATCGCTGCTGGTTTGCTGAAACAAAAGCTGCTTGCCAGATAGCTTGGCTGGAGACAGCTTTACCTTAACTAATGTAGGCGATGCTCTGTCTGGTTTAATCAAAAATCTCAATGGAGCTGGAGATTGTCGTTCGGCAGAGTACCCGTAATAAAAAGTCTATTTTTTGCTGCTCCTGGAGGGGCACGTCATCGAGCACTTTCTATGACCCCCGTAGGCACAGGAATAAATTGGAGAGCTTGCACCTAATTTTTGAGGTTTATATAACTACCAGTGTATTTATTAAGATGTAGCTGCAGAGCCTTCGCAGGGCTCTGCTCTGCCCCTTGTGCGAGGGGAGGAACGAGGAACCACGCGCATCGTCTGTCGCGGTGCTTTGGTGTGTTCACAGCACCCTGCCTTCGTTACAGCCCCATTCGCAGGCTCTGGGTAAAAGTAGCAGCTACTGAACAGAAAACCAAGAAATAACTGGCCGGGGAACAGCATCATCCCCTCAGAGTCATCCCTCACTCCACGGGGCAAAGAGCTGCAAAGCAGCTCATCTGGCCCCGCTCTGCAGTGGCTTCCGATTCCTGTGCAGGGAGATAGAGCCTCTCCTGGGTTACCTCCTTATCTTGGTTAATTCTCTCATCCCAGTCTTACTTCTGGTGTGATGTGTGTTTGTAGAGCAAGCAGTGAATCTGTCATTCCAGCAAGCGCTTAATTGAGCTCTTCAGTCCTGGGAAGTCTTTGTTTCCTTTCACAAGATAAATAAATACCATCTAGCAACATATTTCTTCTTCCTTCTCCCCTCCATTCATCCCTCTTGGAGCTAACCATTTCCAGGCAGGGGGTTCTCCCTCCCTTCTTCATTCCTCACCAGAGCTGTGCAGGCTGATTACACGGCTCCCTGGGCAGAGCTGGTGCATCTCCAGCGCAAGGTGGGAGTGGTGGGATGGGTCCCGCAGCTCCCATCTCTCGGGGCCGCTGCTCAGCTCTGCCAAGGGTGGCTCCCAGCAGCCGTGGTCGGAGCAGCGCTGGGTGTTGTGCGAGGGTAGCCTGGGGAACGCGGCAGTGGGCACGGATGCTTGCGTGTGCTCTGCTGGTCGCATCCAGCTCGGTTACAGCCTGGAACCAGGGCCAAGGGCAGCTAGAGAAGGCAGGTCCTGCAGCAGGAGTCAGCT
Organism: Actenoides lindsayi; assembly: GCA_025331215.1. Classification (NCBI taxonomy): domain Eukaryota; kingdom Metazoa; phylum Chordata; class Aves; order Coraciiformes; family Alcedinidae; genus Actenoides; species Actenoides lindsayi. The sequence goes on from WTSP01016899.1 coordinate 44,568, forward strand.
CGCAGGCTCCCCGCGTGCTGTCGGGGCACACCAGGGTGTGCATCCAGCCCCAGCCCTGTGCGATGCTCGGCTCTCCCCGGAGACGCTGGCTGGGAAGGATGCGGATGCTGGGTCTCGGGACCAGCTCTGCCCACTCATGGCTGTGTGGAGATAATGGAGCTCTTTAGCTGGGACCTGCAAGCTGCCCACAGCCCTTTAAAAACCACAAAAATGAAACTGAGATTTTTTGTTTCTCGTACTGCTAATGAGATCAATAGGGATCTTATTCCCCGGTTATCGAAAGAGGCAGCGGTAACCTCATTAGGCACCGGTGCTCCCCCCGGCCCGCCGGTCCCCAGGCTGGGCCAGCAGCTCGGAAGGGCTCCCACGGAGCTGAGCTCCCACGGGTCCCCCCGCTGCCAGCGGTGCCACAGAGCCCAGCTGCGGACAGTGCCCCGGATGCAGACGGTGCCCCAGCTGCAAACAGTGCCCTGGCTGCAGCCGGCCCCCTGCACTCTGCCCAGATTTCCATCCCTGCTCCCAGGGCAGGGGTGTCAAGAGGTGAGAGGTGGCTGGCAGGGAGCGGGACAGAGTCGGGGTGTCCGGTCCCATCCCCGTGTGTGCGGCTCTGCTGTCCACGCTGACAGGCTGGGTACCCGACCCCCACCGTGCCCCCCAGAGAGCCCTGCCGGGATGCTCACCCCTCCGGGGATCGACTGCCTTAGGCTCGCTGCAGACCAACGCTATTTGCTGTTACAGTAATTTTCAGTGTCAAGTGTTTTACTGTTAATTTGAATGCGTGAGGTTTTCTCTAACGCTGTTTGGGGCTTTGAAGTTAAATTGCAGTTTCATCAGTTGCATGATAAATCACATAATGGAATTTCCCAGATGTTTTTAAATTACGTTTATATTTTCCTGAAGAATGTCAGGCTCATTGCCATGACGGGAGCTGGAGGATCTCTCATGGTTCGCTAGAAACTTAAACTTCTTTCACGGCAGCTCAAAATCCAGCTCCTGCTTTCTGGGCATTTGAGGGAGGGGGCTGAGAGAGGTCTCGCCCGAGCTGCGTGCAGAAGATGAAGCAGTTCTTGGCAGCTGCTCCTGGAGATGGGCTGAGCTTGTGGCTCACATCGCAGCTGATTGAAATTTCAAAGCAGCACAGACTGCTAGTGGGGAGTTGGGACCCACTTCCAGGGGATTTTCTTTTTGCTCTGATGAGCAAAACCCCTCTGGTTTGAACGTGGCTGAGATTTCCCATTCCTGCAGAATGACGTCATTACCTCGACGACTCAGCTGTCTTCTGAAGAGTCACTGGGGTGACTTGAAAACCATGTTTGATCATCGTAGAGTGAACCTGAGAGAGAAAGGTCTTACTCCAAGTGCAAATCTCAATGTTTCCAGTGTTGTCGCAGTGAAGAAATGAAATCAAGTGAAGTAAATACCACGGGGAGCTTTGTGGTGCTGTGGAGGCAGGGTCAGGCAGTTTGTGCTGTATTTTGCTGTCTGAATGCAGGTGAAGTGCCCAGCAGATACCTGCTCATGCTGGGCAGGGCTGTCAGCGGCTGCAAACTGGGGCCGTGCTGGGGGACGGGGACAGCCTGCAGCCCACAGACCCCCGGGGACCTGATGTGAGCCACAGTGACCTGCAGGTTCCCTCCTTACCCACTGCGATGAGCAGTGCCTGGCAGCGGCATGGTCCGGGTGGGAGAGAAGTGTCAGCCCCAGATGGGTCCATCGTGCTGCAGGCTGCCGCGTGCCATGGTGGGAGCAGCTCAGCAAAACCAGCGGGCCCTGGT
>WTSP01016900.1:0-22488 GCA_025331215.1 Actenoides lindsayi
TCTCTCAGTCTGTCCTCATAGGAGAGGTGCTCCAGCCCTCTGATCATCCTTGTGGCCCTTCTCTGGACACGTTCCAGGACGTCCATATCCTTACTGTAATAGGGACTCCAGAACTGGATGCAGTACTCCAGGTGGGGTCTCACAAGAGCAGAGTAGAGGGGGAGAATCACTTCCCTTGACCTGCTGGCCACGCTTCTCTTGATGCAGCTCATGATACGATTGGCCCTCTGGGCTGCGAGAACACACTGACGGCTTCTTTTCAGCCCTCAGTTTAAGTAGTACTTTCTTTCATCTCTTTTTAAACCATTAAAGCTTTATGTTGATCATCTCATTTTTTAAATGAACACATTTATTGACCACTTAGCTGTCTGGATTCCATGAAACATTTTGCGAGCATTTAATACACTTCTCTTTATATCTGCTTAGACTCTTTAAGCCAAATTTAAGAGATGAATTTTAAGAAATTAAATAGTAGCCTACAGCCTGAATTACTCAGATTTGTAAAATACTTTTAGGGCACTTAAAGCCAGTTAGCTGTCAAAGCACAGGTATTGATAAAGCACGAAAAGAAATGAAAAGTGGAATGACCTGTCCTTTCCCTGAAAGATTATTTGCTACATTTTAAATTTTTTAAGAAGTCTTATAATGCTTTAGTACATCTTAGTATCTGAGCTTCTCGCAAGGATGATGTTACATCATTGTCTCTCATAAGCAGAACCATAACTGTTCTTTCATCTGTCTCACTTAGTCCAGGAAGTATACTTTGTAATGATGATGGGAGACTCCATGGTGGATTTTCTAGCTTCTTCATGGCGAAGTGATTTTGAAAATCAAAGCAAAACTTGCTTGCAGTTATTTTGCATGGCTGAGTGGTAAAAGAGTCACTCATTGCATTTTAGTTCCTATATAATGGAAAATGCACTAGGGAAATACAGCCCTTGGAACTGGTTCAGGTTCTGCTTTTTATCTATCTACAGGGCTTCATTAAATCAACACCCTTGTTTGAAAATAAATATGTGTATAATTGGACTCACTTATAATAAATCCTCCACAGGTTACTATAGTCAGGAGTAAACTGAAGTGCAGAAAGGACTGGAAAGAGTGCATGCAGTGAGGGAAATAGACAGTAGAGATACATGAACTCTGTAGAGCATTAATTGCATTTGATGTTATTCCTGTGTTACAGAAATGTATTACAGGAAGACGTGCAAGTTTCTCTTGACAAAAGCTCTGCAGTTCTAATGGTGTGAATTCTTCTGAAGGACAAGCCATAACCAAAACAAACTGCTTTGTTAGATAGTTAATTTTTAGGGTGAAAGGCTCTACACAATGATTGTTGTTCTTGTGAATTTAAGTGCAACTCACGTTAATATGGACTGCCCCGCATACTTAGTGTGTTATCCACTCTAAGTAGGTCTTTGTTAGTGCTGGGCAGTGGTGCGGTTTGTTCTTGAAGGAAGTTTAGTTGAGACTGAATTTTCTCAGAAAGGTCATAACTAGGGAGAGGTGAAAGACCATACAACTGAATGCTTAGAAGTTGGTGTTAATAAGCTTAAACTTAAGCAGTAAGCATTAGAGATAATAATGTTTGTGAACTGCGCGGCCCGTTTTGAGTTTGAGGCAGTTCCAGCGGTTCTCTTCAGGCCTTGCCTGAAGGACAGCTGACGTCTTGGTGTGGAAAAGCGCACTAGGGCAAAATTTGCAAATGAGATTTGTGTGTTTTGGACTGTGTGCAGAACCCAGTACTATAAACCCAGAACTGGAGGCAGTTTTGCCTCAGCAACATGACACTGTACCTCCGCTAACAATGTCTACTCAGAGGAGCTTCTGGTTAGCTTGAGTACAGCAGGACACGCTTACAGCTGCGCTGCTCCCGGGCTGGCAGCTGATGCGGTGTTGTGCTACTGCACCAGATTATCTGACATCACCCAAGTGACTGACATTTGACAGGACTAAAGCTTCTGAGTTTCCTGGGCATATTTGAAGGGTTTGGACCTCAATTTCAGATGCGGCCTCCTAACTTGATGTGGGTGTTGGTGCTTAGTGTGAGGGCCTGGGTTAGGTGCCTTGGCAGGGTGTTGGCTCTATGACTCTTTCCTTTGGGAGAATGGTGGCCATGCTCATGGCTTTCCTTGTATCAATGGTTCAGTGGTTAATAAAATTATGTAGGGCATGAGGAGGCATGAGTTCAACTCCTTTCCCTTTATTAAAAGGATAAAACCTGTTGTTGTCACTGGAAAGCGTTGCAACTGTGAAGTAGCTCTCACCCCTCTCTACCACTGGGGCCATTCTGCCTGGCCTCTTTTATTTCTGCTTCTGTGGGGTGTTTTTCTTTTTTTTTCTTTTTTTTTTTTTTTTTAAGGCTTGCTTTGAATTTATTTAAATTCTATCAAAATTCCATTGCAAGTATGAGTTTCCCTTTCTGAATCTTTCTTAATCTTTATACTAGGATTTACTTTTTAATGACAGAGTAATAATATCCTAAATGTATGCTGTTGAGCTTAAGAAAGAAATTAAGTAGTTTGCTTTTGTCCAGAGTAGCTTACTGTTGCCAACATCTGTTGTCTTCGTTACTGTAATAATTCCAGTTGTCTTCTGAAGAAAGTACAGGCCCTTGTTTTATTGAGAACACTAATTGGATTTTTTTTCTTTCTAATAACATGTATATCAAAATACTTTCTAGATTTGGTCACGTCCTTTGCAATCAAGTCAAAAGCAAGGGGATAACATATGGAATAAAAAAAAAAAGTTTACCATAAGCCTGGGGTATGGTTTAATTGCATATACAGCACGATGTGGGCTGTATTATTCCCCGTGCTAGGCATGTGCATGTGTATTTTTCACCAATATTTGCCACATGTGAGTAGGACTTTGATTAATAATTTCTTGATTCTCAGTTATTTTTCTAACCAAAGCATTTGATATGAAAGCCTTAACCTTAATTTTCCTAAAGAAAATGGAAATATTAAAAAACTGTGAAAAATGTTTACATAGTACAGGGAGAACCAGTAACATGTGCACATAAAATCAGATTTTTGCCATTTTCTTAACAACATTAAATATTAAGTATTGCTTCCTAGAATCTGAAAATGTAAAATTCCTAGTGACAGCGTCTTGTTTATGGGCTTTGAAATGATACTTTCTTTGTTAGAGTGCCAGTTCTTTTGGTATGTATGTCCTCTGTCACCTGAGGCTATTTTTCCAACACGTAACACATGTGATTTTTTTTCTGCTTTCTGAATAATCAGCTTTTCCTCTTGCTCATTAATCATAAAAATACAGCCAAGGTATTAACACAAGGTATTAACAGTGACCAATCTCTACCGAATACTAAGTTCCTTTTGTCTATTACCTAATTAACATACTTTAATTAGTTCACTACATTTAATGAACACGTTATGTAAACTTCAACATTTTCTACCTTCAGGATAACCATGACATTCAATCTAACGTGTCAGACTGGACTGTATGAATAATTAATACAATCTATATTTATTAATTTAGTATATGGACTAGCTTGACAGAATGGGTAGAAGGGTGGTGCTCAACGTGGGGGTTCAGGGAGCAGTCTGCTGGGAAAGGGGCAAGAGGTGCACCCTGGGAGGGCTCTGCCTAGGAGGGGAAAGGAGAGATGAACCCAAACAGAAATTGGGACCCCACTGATGCCAGGTGTCCCTGAGGCTGTCCAGAGTCCCCCGATGAGAAGAAGCATTCTTGGCTCTGCCTTTTTGTGCCTTTCAACTCCTTTCATTGTTTTGCTGGTAGCACTAGTTCAGTCTAGAAGTGCTTAATAATAATTATTCATACAAAATGCAATATATGTGTTTCTTTAAAAAACAACCCTGCACTTGAGCTATTAAAATCAGAAGGATAACTGTTGAATATTGTTTCTTTCAAGATGCTTGAAAAATGAATTTTAAAAAGAATCTGGTATTTTAATACTTCTGATAGCTGCCTGAATTTCAGTATGTCTTGGGTTATGACAAAATAAATTATATACAAGAAAAGCTACAAAACTGCAAAAATGGTTGAACTGAGTGGAAATAGGCCTTTCTCTTCTCATGTCAACATGTTTGTTTTCTCTGACCAGAATGGTCTGTTGGGCTTGGTGACGCATGAGAATTTTTGGCTTCCTGAATGAGAGGCTGATGGTCAGCCTTTGGCATTGCTTTGTTTACCATCTGGGTGGAGTGCCCAGTGCTCCAAAATACCTGTATGATGAAGACACATGACGATGTCTCTACAAAACTTGCAATTGTCTAGAACTTCTTTTTAGAAGACCCAAAGGCTTTGCTTACCTTACTTGTAGCAAAAGTGCGAGAGAGTGTAAGTTTTGATGTGGGCATAATGCCATCTAGCTATAAACACCAGTGTCTGTAAGGCTTTGCACAGAGGTCATACTGGTGACCTGGAAAATAGGCTTAGACTTAGGAATGTCAAGTCGATGGAGGGGCTTGAGAGTATGACTATTGGAGAGCAAGGCGTTTTTCTTGAAATAGATTATGACGGTGCTAGGAATGAGACATTCCTATTTTTACTTGCAATGCATTTTTAGGCATTGTATTCTTGGGAGAGGTAGAGAGGTGAGTATCTGTTTGAATAGAGAACTCATTTCTTGTACTCAGACTAATCCTCTTTCTCTGTACGGTGAAAGACATTTTTTGGTTTTCAAGGTGAGAAAGAGGTAACAGGCTCAGATATAACACTACCTTCAACCTGATTTGGTTTCCTTAACCACAGTTCTCTTTTCCTTGTCAAGTGAATGAGTGGTTTCCCATGAGTTAAAATAGACTATAGGTAAGCCTATGGTCTATTGACTACTGTAGGCTAAGTGAAGTAAGAAAGTAATTTAAAAAAAAAATGAAACATTTATGAGAATTTTCTTTTTACGATATGGTCTGCTTTTCTTGGCTCATAATGCACAGTACTGTCTTTTACATTAGCATGAATTACGTCTATTGCATTCTAAATACTTCTGCTATCGAGTGAATTTTGTAATCTTTTGTTGCTAATTGTTTTCTTGAATGAGTTATTCATAAGGCTTCAGGTTATAGCTGTGGTATTTAAAATGATTTATGGCAAAATGGCTTTTGCATGAGATGTGTAAGAACTTTAATAAAGAGCAAGAATTTATGAAATAATGGATAGAGATCTCTCATCACCTTGCTACCAAGTGGGTGCTGGCTGCCATGTATTTGTTTTCAAATTAGGGTAGAGAGGAGTCTGGAACTGAGATTTACATTGTCTCTGGCCAGCAATTGGAAGATGCTGTACATAGTTCAAACGTTCAAAACTGTTACTACTAGTGTGTCAGATAAAATATTTGAGTGAATCTTTTCATGATTCTCCTTTTGCATACTATTCTCCTTTGAGTTTGCACACAACACTGAGCATGTTAAACTGGAGAGTTTATCCTTAAAAATTGGATTGGTGACTTCATGAAGAATCGTAATGTAGAAGTACTGTATCGGAATTTAAGAATAATCAGACTACTGAAATAACACAGGTGTTTTTGGGTTATGTCTGTGGTGTCATACATTCTCCTGAAAGGGAGTCAAGAACTTATTGAAAAATAGATTTGGGAGGAGCTAACAAAAATATTATTCCTTACATGTACTTAATAAATTCAAGTTACTTAAAAATAACTCAAATCTTCATTTGCTTTTTCATATCTTCACCTCTGAAAACCCTAACTTTTCGTAGTTTATTTGAAAACTCTTCAAATTAATAAACACGTCCTTTAACATTTCATTACCTTTTGTTTTTACATAATAAAAACAGAAAGAAATCAAAATCTTGGAAGTAATCTGTTGGAATTCAAATAATTTCTATAAAGCAAGCTTAATAATTGCAATATTCAATGCTACTGTGACCAATGTCTTCATGATGTTGTTATTGCTACAAATTGTGAACAGATGGCAGTTACCATATATATTAGTTTCCTAAAAGTTTTTCCATAGCAAACTTAATTTAGTGTTTTTACCTAAAAGATTTTGTACCTTAAGCCAATTGAAAAACCAGAATAATTTAGAAAGTTATCTTGGTTAATGGTGTTACAGTGATGTGGTACCATATTCATGTATGGTATTTAAGTTACCTGATGTTTGAAACTTCAGTGTATGGCATGATATGGCTAAACATGTCATGAAATGTTGCACTGGGCACTGTTTTTTAGTGCATTGATAACAAAAAGTTACTTTGTGCAGAAAACTTAGAGCATTTTATCCATCTGAGTTCTGGAAGTCCAAGGTAGAACAGCTAGCACTGTTTTCCCACATGAGACTGTTCTACAGGTGACATAGTTCAGAGTCAGTTTGTAGCCATGTACTTTTGTGAATTTCACGGTATTAAATGCCAGTATTTCTTCTAACCAAGGTAAAATAACATTTTTGTATCAAATTTTGAAATAATTTTTGAATGATGAGAGTGTTTATTCCTCGGTGACTTGTATTTTAAAGTCGGTGCTGGAGAATGAGGGAAAGAATGGAAATGCTATCTCTGAATATTTCTCTGATGTATTATGTCACATCTTTTTTCAATACAAATGTAGCGTTGCTGCAGGCCTTCATGTAGCTTCTGAGTCTGATCTGAGAACTTGGTGATCAGGTTTTAGTCCCAAGTATCTATGGTTGTGTTGTTCAAAACATTGTGGGGAGCACAAGCTGAAATCATGTACCCTCTGAAGAGTACAGTGAGGCTGCTAGACAACTGTCCTGTGGTGAGACTGCCCTTACCTTAGTTACTCTCTCCTCTGAAATTTATATGGAAATTGGCTCACAGCTGTAACCTAAGAGGAAGTTTTAAAAAGGGTTTTGAGCAGGTAAGATTATGAGGGAATGTAATGCTGCTTGTCAGAAGCAGACTAACATTCTTTCTCATTTCCTTCCAAACTCATCTGTTTTTTTTCTCACCAACTTAGAAAACAGTAAGTCTTTAAGAGAGCAGGAAGGCCTGAAACAGGGCTGTGCTGGGGTTGGATATATAGTGGTTCCACTGATGATTGTTGGAGGGAGATGAGAGTAGAAAGGAAATTTTCTAATTCAGGAATCTTGTGTCTGTCATTGTCACTCTTTGGGAAGGTGATCCCACCGCTGTTTTTCTCACTCTCTGAGGGAGAGGAAAAAGAAAAGGTGAAATTGGCTGCTGCTGAATTTCTCTTTCAGGACAAAGAGAAAAGTTTATTACCCTGAGTATATTGTATACATACCTGTGATAGATCTGATCATTTAGGTTTTAGACTGTCAAACAATAGCTGCATTTTGTGTGAAATGCACAAAAGTATCTGTCAGGCAGTCCAAGTTCATGCAAGATTTTAGAATGAGAACTGATACACTTTCCTCGTGTGTATGTATATGGTGTGTATGTATACCTAAGAGAGGATAATTATGAAGGATCATGGAAATAAAGGACTTTGTACCTTTGGGGAAAAAAAAAAATTACACAGTACCACAGTTAATAATTTCAGGATAAATAGTCAATGGGACTACTCCAGAAGACCTGCTATGCACTCCAGGTATTATAATTTTACTGTGTTGTTTACAGTATTCTCTTTACTTAAAGTAGGAAACAGTGTTTAATAGAACAAGTATTCACAATTTATTTTATTTTATTTTTTTTAAACTGTTGCTTATCATAACACAAGCGTATATAAAATCACCAAACCCCCTTCAAAACCACAAAAGGCACGACTGGAATATATCTAAGTATTACATTTTCTTCATTTCTGTGTTTTTTTAATCTTTCTTTGTCCTTTACACTTTTACAAGTGTCTTGTACTGAAGTAGTTAGCTGAAAGGCAGTTTAAAAACAGGCAGTGCCTGACTTTTGAAGCTCCTGGGGGAGACACTATATGTTCCAACAAGCATTTTGTCCCAGTTTTCTATCTTTGAATCATTAGCTTTTTTTTTTTTTCTGAGGTCTTAACATTTTTATCTGTGTCCTTGCTTTATTGGGTGTAAATTAAGTATTTTATAAAAAAATATGGAGAATTACATTGTTCTAGCAAATGTTATCTTTTTCCCCATTTTTATCCATAAATATCTATGATTTGTCTAGTTTATAAAGTTTGTATCTCTGATTTTATAATTTCATCTAGAGCACCCCAACATCAGCTTTGGGGGCCTGTTTCCTTTCTTCTTGCTTTTCTGTGTTCTTCCTACATCAACCAGAGGGGAGCTGCATCCAACCCAGTGCCTGTTTAGGTTGTGTATGCCTGGCCTTGCACAGTCATGAATAGGGTGTTTAGCTTTTAGTGGAATGTGTGCTGCTTGAATAGCTTTTCTTTGTGCCTTCCCAGAAAAAGGATGGCAAGACAGAGCTGGTGCAGTTAATCTTGGCCTGTTTGCTCTCCATGTGCACCATTTTGTTAACTTTGCAAGAATGCAAATGTTTGTTTCAGAGCTCACATTTCGTAAATTTTGGAATAAAATACTTTGTAAATTTTTTTTATTATTTCTCTTTATAGCCATAGAGGTGATAAAATTAGGCAGTAATCTGTCTGATAGGTTACATATTTATGTGATAAATCGCATTTATAAAGCAGTCTCTACTGTCTTGCTTCCTTCCCGTCATGTGGTTTTTGTCAAGATGACTAACCTAATCCTAAATTACACTCTTGTAACAGATCTTTTCCTCAATCGCCTCCCTTTAAAGTAGTGGCTTTGCCTCCCAGCCTTTGAAATTCACATCCCACATTTGAATCTTGTAAGACTCCAAAGGGTATTTTTCAGAGGACCAATGTTAGGCTTATGCTCCAATATCTAAGCGTACAAACCCACTTATTTTGCATGACTGAAATAAGCGTTTAAAACAGCCTGGAAAATCTTGGAGTAACTGGTGTGTCCAGCAGTCTTCTTTTTGGATGAGCTTTGACTGAGTAACACTGGCTAAAACCAATCTTTATTTATTATCATTCTCATTTAAAGTAAGTATATTTTTATAGCAAATGAGAAAGTTTTAAATGTGCGTGGCTAGATGGATTTTTAAAATATCTGTATTTATATCTATCTATCTTGCTTGTCTATATTTTATTGATAAAACTTTCAAAGTACTGTGTTGCACAAATGATGTGCAAATAAGATGGTGTCTGGGGATTTGCAAAGGTATTCAGACATTCTGATTGCTTAGAAGTACAGGTAAACTAATGAGGAGTGCATAGCTGAGTTTGTATTCAAAGTAACAGTATGCCAATATTTTTATATACAGTGAAGAAACTTGCCTGAACCTCTCTTTTGTCTTCTTTTCCCTTGTTTGAACTGAAGCAGAGCGTCGTCTGATTTAGAGCTAGTTCTAAAAATGTTATAATTGGACATAATTTTTTTGGAGTTCTTCCTTTAAGAAAAATGACTGGGTTCTCTGCTCACAATGGGTATATTGGTGTTGAAGCTCAGCAGTGTATCAGGATAATTCTCTAAAGCCCTACACAGATCGAGAAGATTATTGAAGAATGCACAGACACTTTTTTGTGCTAAGTCTGAAATAGAAGGGCCTAAATCCCCAGTGAGTAGAAGTTATATAATTTGGTGATACTATGCTGATTTATGCCTCTTGAGAGTTTGCCTGCAGCAGAAGCTGGAGGTGATGAGAAGAGATTGGATGAGAGAGAGACCATCCAGGAAAAATTCATCAAATTTGTCATTCTTGAAAGGACCATCATAACATATGGTAAGGCATATCATTTACCTCAGGCTTGGAGGAAAATGATTTCTGCTAGGAGAATATTAATTTTATTTCTTACAGGATCAGCTGACAGGGTAGGCTTTCTCCTGGCTGGTCTTCCCCTTCTGTTTTCTTTAAAAGGAAGGATGGAAGCTTGGAAATGTCTTATCTGTAGCAGACAAGCAAATTGGCATTTTGCCATCATTTTCTGCTAGCAGAGAGGATAATGGTAATTATATGTCAAAATTTAACATTTCTCTTCTTTGAAAGAGAAGTTTTTAATGCAAAATATTTAGAAAAGTCAGATCTATTCTCAGATGGATAAGAAGCTAGGATTAGTGAAGTGACAAATTTTTCTTAGGAAAAGTGAGTTTTTCTTCTTCAGGGACAAAGGGAGAGATATGAAAAGGATCAAAAGAAAGAGAGGTATGAGGTGTGCAACATAACTAGGCTGCAACTTCAGTATTGTTGGGAGACACCCAGAGCAGCATTGCCTCTCCTGCTGTTCCTTCTGTGGAAAGGCTGGTAGCACTTGCTTTGCTAATGGGTTCCAGCTCTTTTGATTTAATTGTTATTTCTTCGTTTAGCAGAAAAATAAATTTCTGTTGTGCTCTACAGCATGGAGTCCAAATTCTCCATCACCTTTTTGAGGTGGAGAAAAATGTTTTCCTATAGTCTCTTCTAGCATCCCCAATGATTGCAAGGTAAGCCTTTAGTCAGCCATGTCCTTAGTCAGTTAATAACAGGAGAAAGGTTTTCCCAGACTGTGGCATAAGTTACAGTACTGTTGAGATACTTAAAAAGGTGAAAAGATTTGCTTTCTTTAAAGTCAGAAAAAGAAGGCCTGGTCATTTTAAATATAACCTTTTTACCTTCTAGACACATCTTTAAAATTTATCATTTCAATATGATTTTACAAATAATTTTCTAGAATACCTGATTTAGGTAAATATAATTTTGCTAAGAAAATAAATGTATGATTGCAAACTTTGAGGGGATTTTGTACTTCTTAGTTTCTGTTTTTTTCCAAGAACAAATATAAGTAACCATCTTTTATATACACTGTGCATACAGGATTGCTCCTCAGAATTCTGACAGGAAGGAGATGTCAGTCTTCTCCTGCCTTATCTTCTGGGAAATGGGATGTTGGACATTTTTAAGGGTGTTTTTTGAAGGTAAAATACTGGATAGAAATCTTCCATTCTTTTTGTTGTTTTAAAACTGTTTATTATACATTTATTCTAATTTGTCAGCAATGTGCTATGCAGTGAACTGGCCTGAGACACAAGCTTGAGTTTTAGTGCTGGGACACAGCATCACTGACAGTGGGGTATTTGGAAAGCTGGGTTTTGATGCAGCTACAGTAACTGTTAGGCAGAACTGGAACCAAGCATTTCATTTGCAAATCTGACTATGCAGCCATGGTTCAGGTCTGCTCATTTCCCATTTCATTTTATAAATGTTTTGAGTTTCTTTTAACCACAGTCATGATTATACACAGATGAGCTGATTAGAGTTATGTAACACCTGTTGAAATAATTACAAAAGGAGTCTTTGAACAGTCTCATTTGAGAGCATAGTAAATAGTCTATAAAAATAAATATGTGTATAAAATATAGCAGGTTTTTACTTAATATATTTAAACTTAGGTTTTCTAAAAGTTTTCCTTTTTACCTAGAAAAGGGTATTTACACTTTATAACACTCCCCCCCCTCCTGCCAAACAGTAACTTAATGGGAGAATTAAATAAGAGATAGAGCTGTAGACTAGAGAAAGGTAGTAGGGACAGTTCTGCCATTAGGATTAAAGGGGAACAGGCTGTCATTGCTTACTTGTGAGTTTATTCCACTCGAGTAAAAAGGTATTTTTCAGCCTCTGCTCATCTGAGCAATCAGCTGACCCTTAAGAACTGATGAATTATTTTGGTTAAGAGAAATTGCTGAGCTATTTATGTTGTTAATGCCATTCTACATATTGAGATTAAAGTTCGATGTCTTCAGTACAGGAGAAACCAACTGTTACAGAGTTGAGTTTTTTTGTTTGCTTTTTTTTGATTCAGGGTTCTGAATTTATTTCCAATCAGTGCTAAGTGCCGGGACAGTCTCCTGATTTTTCTTAGGTCCTGCTCTCGGTACCAGTTCTGCTCTACTTTAAATTTCTTGTTTTTTCTTCACTTCTCTATGTTTTTGTGATCATCTCTTAAACAAGTTTAGGAGTGAAAAGCACACGCTTGGTCTTTGAGTTTGATTTCCTGCACTTGCAGACTTTCAATCTCTGATAGTTAAAAAACCTTTCGACATTAATGACAACTTTGTAGGGATTTGTTCTTGTTCCAAACTTGTTCTTTTACTTTAATATTTTCTCTTTCTCCTTGGTACTTCTATCTTGACACCTCCACAGATCTCCCCCTTAGTCTTTAGTTTGATGGGCTAAACAAAGCAAATTTGGAAATTTCCCTGACCATTGTAGAAGCCTTTATCTCCTGCAGTTCAAATTCCTATTTTAGGAATAGATGATCAGAACAAAGAACAGTAAGATTTTAAGAGAACTTCATGTTATTGTATTAATGTTGATGTCTATGTACTGGAAATAGCTTCCCTGATAATTTTAAAATTTCATTTCCGTGTTGGTAGCTTGTAATTACTCTGTGATCAACTTTGTACCCACAGTTTAATCCACTGTAATTTTCAGCTTCTCAATTTTTTAGCAGAAACTTAATAATCTATATCTTGCATTTTGCATGATTAAATTTTACCCCAGTTTTATTCTTCTGGTCCTAATAATCCATGTCTTCCTGGTGATGTTCCATTCCTTATATATTAGCAGTGCTTTCCAATATCAGAAATGCTTGAAGAAACCCAAGCTGTGATTTTTGGTATCACTCATGCTACTTATGTTCTGGGCATTAATAAAAATATATAGTAAAATTGCTCCCTGAAAATGCTGTTGAGGAATATGCATTAGTATTGTTCTTCCAGCTCTTTGGTACAGCACTACATCATCTCACCTTACTTTTACAATCTGTAATACTTTTCACTGATCTCAGATGTTCTCTGTCATGATCATTAGTCCTAGCAAACATGACTTCAATTAAAAAAGGTGAGTGCTGTTTGCTCACTCACTACTTAGGTCAGGTCTTTTTGATATGAAGCTCATTTGTGATAGATTCATAGTGACCATTATTTCACCTTGCATAATCCACTGGAAATCTGAATTTTCTTTTTTCTTTTTTTTATTATTTCTTTTTATCCTGTGAAGAAAAATGAAAAAAAAGCAAACTATCATTATGAGTAATGCTTTTGTATAGTATACGGTGTTACCTTTTGATACTCTAATGGGAATGGATTATCAGATATTCTCTCAGAATAAATATCTATGCTTTATAAACTAGTGCTGTATTTATAACCTCTCTCTGTTTTAACATGGCCAATGAAATGTTAATATTTCCCTTTTGCAATTGCCATGAGAAAAAGCATGGAATAACTTCTGGGAAAAAATTCCACTAGCTGGGATAATATGCATGTAGAAATAACTGTATAGTTCTGCGTGCATTTATAATTTGTACTGAGATCTTAACCTAACTCAGGAAAATAGTCTTCTGTTCTTGTCATTTGGTAGCTCTTGAATTCTTCAAATATCCAGATGGGCAGAGATTATGTACTCTTACATGATGCTTCTGAGAGCTGTGGTTATAGCTCCTAGCTTTGCGTTTTCTAAGTGGAGGTCGTCATGTAGTACAAGATTTGCACAGAGAGAGCCTATGTAATATTTATGAAAGGTGGCTTGGCAGCATATATTATTTTATTTGGGCACTTCTTACCACTTTACTGGCCTTTGGATCCTAGCTAGACTTGGAAGTGGTTGACAGCAACTTACAGGTGTAAGGTTGTACTCCTTATGCTGTGGTAGGCAGCCACTGATCGCAATACAGTATTGCGGAATCGAGTGTTTGCATACTGATGCAGGGGCAACTATTTTCCCCTGCTTTTACCACTGAATCACTTTTGTAGATTTTTTGAAGGGCTGTTTGTCTCCTTGTGGGTATGTATTTCTATCCCATGTACATAGATTTAGTAGTATTTTCTAGGCTGAAAGTGAATTCCTGAGTTATTCTGGAAAAACTTTAAAAGTGGCAATTTGAAGAACATTCACAATTTTCCAAGTGGCACTCTGCTGCTATCAGCAGCAGTGAAAAAAAAAAAAAGTCTCGCTTGTTGGGCCTCAGTAACCCTCTTGGAGAATATAAAAAGCAGCATGAAGTCTGGACTGATCTGGTTCCCTACTGCACTTTAAAGCCTCCTAGGTCTTCACTCCTAGACTACCAGACACATCACCAATGATGCCTTTTGAATGTGTGGCTGAGTTCCCTTTCCCTGTAGATGTAGCATACTTATGTTGAGGGAGTTGCACACTGTGTAAAGTGAATCAATTAAAAATTGATAGCAGACAGTTCATCTCTCTAAAGGGAAATATGTGGTATTTGTGGATGAGACCAGTTTGCTTTTATCAGTACCATAATGTGAAGGACTATAAGCCAAATTTGATTAAGTTACTCAAAAATGCAATTACTACAACTGTATAATAATAATGTTAAACTAACAGAATAGGATCTGGGTGAATTAATTTAGAACCATTTACTTCTAGTTTCAGCTTCTGCTTATATTTCCAAGTAAAGAAGGACATCTAAGTTTATTTGAATAACATGCAATCTGTAGTCAAATTAGGGAGGAATTTTTCCTCCAGGTTTTATTTGTCTGTAAAATTTGACTGGTACCAATTTATTTCAGTATGTGCTGAGTGGATGTTCCTGTATTTTTGAGGATATGGACTGAATGCCTCAATAGGACTTTCTCACTGTGTGAACATGAGTAATTTTTCTGTAGGTCTGGAATTCAGAGGAATTATTAAATGATAACTTTTTTCAGTTTGTTGATGGCACTATTTCATATTAGTTCTGTGATGATTTTTTTGGTTCTAATTTTGAGTAAGTTTGTGGCCATAATGATAGCAACAAGAAATATAAATAATGATTTATAATAATAATAAATTTCACTAGCATCATGTATGTGTTTTAATAAAAAGTCCAGTTATTACTTTGTAGCCCAAATAATTTGAAAGTTGCTAAGCAGGATACTGTACATTTGTTAGCTTGAAAGGTCTCTCCTATTAGAAAAAACCCATGCATGATTGTTTTGTTTGATATCAAAACACATTTTTGCTGTCATAATACTGGCACATTTTCAAGACATGCTGTTTTCTGCCTGCTAGCAGGGAGTAATGGAAACAATGCAGTGAACATGCAATTTATTGAAAATAAACACTAAAAATACTTAGATGAGCAGTATTTTTAATTCAGTAGGGGCTAGGATTCATTAAGGCTGCATAAAATAGCTGTTTCAGTACCACAGAAGTATTTAAATGCCTTGCTGCCTGTGAATTGTTTATAATTTCTTTCTGGTAATTTTCCTTTGGATCAGATCGTGATGCTTCCTCTGAATTGTGATAGTGCTTGTTAAGGAGTGGTCATGCAAGCAAAATTTGATAACCTCGATATGTCACTTCATCTGCCGTTTTTCTTTTGTTAATGCAAAGCTGGTTGCATAATATCTAATTTCTCCTTTAGCTGACCACAGATGGAAACAAAATCTATAATGGCAGCGCTAGGTTTTATAAAAAAACGCAAGTGAGGAGTTGAAGGATGTGGCTTGTTCTGTTTGGATGATGCAGGATTGCTTTAAGCAGTAAGCTTACTGTTTTCGGATGGCATTAGCAGCATCAGTGATATAGCTGTGTCAGCCTCCTTGACTACTGGATGTCTGTAATCGCACGGAGGAAACTATATTTAAAATCTGCTATCTTGAGGGTAATGACTCCAGCACTTACTGTTGGACAGAATGGCTGTTGATGCTTTCTTCACTAGCCCAGAAGATCTGGAAAGATAGATGGGTCTGTGATGTACTTTTGTAGGAGAGGAAATGCAATTT
This sequence comes from Actenoides lindsayi, assembly GCA_025331215.1. Taxonomy (NCBI): domain Eukaryota; kingdom Metazoa; phylum Chordata; class Aves; order Coraciiformes; family Alcedinidae; genus Actenoides; species Actenoides lindsayi. Next base: position 15,642 of record WTSP01016900.1, read on the forward strand.
TTGGGGGTCTCTGGAAATAGGAAGGTCATGCAGCTTGGAACCGGTGAGACATTACAGTCTCTAAGTCATCAGGTATGACCTCATAGTTTATACTAATATTTCTAACACAAGTGTTTCTTTTACAGTTTAAAGTAATTTACAGTCTCTTTGTCTGTGTGATTGCTTGATGTTGGATTTGCTACAGGATTTATAGGGTAGACTGTTTACATAAGCAGAGCAATATATCTCTTTGAAATCTAATGTGTTGTTAATTGTTATTTGAACAATGTAAGATTATTCCATATATATTTTCAACCTGTTTTTCTTGTGAATATGATTTCTTTAACTAATTAATTGTAAAAGGTTATACCTTTGCTGTAAAGTAAACTGACAAGATTGTATTGCATCTTTTATTTTGCTTTATCTTTCTGTGACAGACAAAGCTATTGTGAACATGTGTGTTTGTTGTGTGAAATGCAGTGTAAGACAGCTATTACCTACAGTGGCAGGTTATTTAAAACAATGTATTATATTGTGTAACAGGATGGAGCTATTCTGCAGGCACAGATCTTGCTTCATTTTGCAGTTGTAGATTTTTTTTTTTTTCTTCATATCAAGTCAGTTTTAAAAATAGCTCACTAAACGTAACAGTGAAAATCTGGCAAAATAACTCTTCCCTCTTTAATTATTATACTCAGTGACACACTAATACTAATGGGTAGTAGTAAAAGAGAAGATTAATAACTTAATTATTTAGAATGTTGTTTAAAGCCAAATTGCTTTTACTGAAGCATGTATCATCATTTTTGTTGTTAACTGTTGCTAACTTTATTGCCAGGCTGATACTTTTGTATTTGCTAGTGTATTGTGATGGATAGGAAAGTCGGAGTACATAAAAGGAAACAAATATGTGGGTATTTTACAGAGGAAGGTAGTGATCTAATTTCATGTATCAAGCACAAAATGGAATTGGAGATTTTGTTATCACTGTAGGTATTATAAATGCTAGATAATAGCTATTGCTTCCCTTGAATGAATTACAGAGCAAGTATATTTAAAACTGTAGGAGAAGTTTATTTTAAAAAATGATGCTCAGCTCCATCTTAAATTCTAGATATATTTGCAGAACATTTCCATGGCAACGTGTTTGGCCATGTGTTTTAAAAGCTCAGCTGAGGCCTGAAAGTAGTGTGCAATTTTTGTGTCGCTTGCTTTACTCTTCTGGAACAGCAGTTTTCACATAGAGCTGGACTGCAGATTAGCAGGGGTGAGTGTTGTTGCCTGACCCCAAAGCACAGGATTAAGTGATCAAGATTTGAAAGTATTTTCATATTTCCACCTAGAAATGTAAACATGTAAAACATGGATTTGATTTTGCATTTACAACTATATTCTGGTTTCACCCCCACTTAATAACATCTTATTGGAAACATACATGTGGGAGACAACAGCAGACCAAACTTAAGAATGTTCAGCAAGTTGTTTCAGTAAAAATAGCTATCATTTCATTTTTAATTAAAAACATCTTTGTAAAACATGTTGTATTACTTTCACTGGCCATAACTTACAGTTTCCCAGTCTACTTATCCAGCTTACGCTCTTATTCATAATGTGGAAAGACTGCACTGCTCTTAAGCTTGATTAGGTTTGGAATGATTTAACTATACCTTTCACTTGCTACAAGATCTTTCTAATCTGTTAGACTTTATTTTCAGTATTTTAATTTATTAGTCATAATGAGTACATTCTGTTTCTTGGCATTGGAATTAAATTCCTGAAAGTATTGGTTTCATGGTATTTAGGTACTTTGAAGGGTATTTATGGACTTTTTAATAGGACTAACCCTCTCCTCAGCTTCTTTGTTTTCCTTATTCAAGTATAATTTAAAATCTTGACTCACCTGTGTTTTGAAGTTTTTCCTGAAGTCTCCTTTGATCATTGAAAATAATTAGATCTTCATGGAATTTTGCATAACTGGAAGCTGTAGCATTATGTCATATGCTTATCCTGGACTCTGTTTCATCATTTGTATTAATTCTGCAAACTGTAATCTGTGGATGTTTTTGAAACAAATCATTGATAATAATCTCCATATAGTGCAGTAGACATCCATTGCATCCTGTTAAGGATAGAAACTGTATCTACAGAGGAAAATAAGGTGGTAAGCAGTGTTTGCTTGGGGAAATGTGTGTTGAGGCCATTCCATTTCAAAACAATGATATTACTGACTATTCCAAGTGAGTTTGAATATGTTTTTTTCACTCAGAGGACATAGTCCCGTTATAGGTCCTTGTCCTTCTTCATTTGAGGGAAGTAGAGAATAATACCCCAAAAGAATGTGTTAAGGAAGTGAAGCTCTATTGTAGAGAAGGACTTGCAGCAAGGTATATACATGTGAGAGCAGGGAACCATACCAAAGTGATCTGAAAACTTAAAGCTACAGACTATTTTGCTTGTTCAACTCTTCCCCCCCCCGACCGCCCTGTCACCCAGAAAAGACAGACTTGAAGTACGCTTGCTTATATTTAGATATATTGCACAGATTTGGAGTCATTGAATCTAGTGGCAGTGTGTTGGTTTCAAGTTAACAAGAAGGATTTTTTTATGCCCTCTTTAAAACTATAATATCCCTCTTCAGACCAAGTTGATTGCCATGGTCAGTATTTCAGTATGTGAAGAATGCTGTATAAAGAAGGATCTCTCTAACTAAGTAATTCTTTCCCCTTGACAGTGGATAACAGGTACACATCATGAGTATGTTTCCCTTTCTTTAAACAGTACTATTTACAGAACCCGATGATAAATACCTTATAAAGGAACAAATCTCTGTATGGATGTTTTGTGAACAGTGTTAACTAGCAAGTTGGTCAAGAGGCCCAACATCTGTGTCATTTACCAATTCTAAACATGGATGCTCACAGTCATGCACATACTCAATTGTGTAGTGCTTTTACTTACAACACGTCGAACTGATTGCCATTCTGATTCCACACGACTGGCTCCCGTTGTATGTTATAGTGCCAGTTTTTAAGGAAATGGCAACACTAAGACAAATAGGAGATCATGGCCAAACATTCACAAATGGCAAAACAGAATAGAAGTAAAAGCTACTTTCAGAATGAGTTGAAGGGATTCACGTCCTCTTGTCCTACATGAGTCTCCCTCCCAAGAGATGATGCTGTTCTCTGGTCAGATTTTCCTCATTTAGTACTTTAATTCATATATCAAATCATTGGACCTAATGACCTGAATTAGGGAAGACTTTGTATATGTTTTAGACCTTTCTGACATGCTTAAAGTAACATAGCATAAAAATAAAATAGCTAACTGCAGGGTCACAAAATACATAGCTAAACGACTAGTGCTCCAAGAATGCTCTGTTCCGTTTAGTGTTCCAAGAATATCACCATGTGATCATTCTGAATAAAGTCTATTTGAAGGAGTTTTGCTAGGATGCAGTATGAAAACATGAATAAATCACAACAATAATGCCACAATGATCTGTTAAAAAAAATAAATATTAAAATAGTCATAATTAGTCCCAACCAATTCTTGTAGAGGTGTGACCATGTAAGAGGGAGTAGTAGAGAAGGTGACCATGTTAATGCAGTAAAAGAGAATGGTTATGCATTACTTAGAATGGCATTTTGAAGAGAAGAAACAATCCCAACTCTGGTTCATTCTCTCTCTTGTCATGGGCCTCATAGATAATATGACTTGTTCATATTGTTTCTTGTTTCTGTGCAAGGCCATATTTATTTTGCCTTACTTAACTTTTTGATAAAATTTATTAATAAAAATCATTAATGTGAGTGCTGTTACACTACTGTGATCAGGGCTTTTGGTTTCATGATACTTTCTTTCAGTATAAGCTAAGTATAAGTAGAAGCTGATGCATAACTCTGGTAAATTCCAATAGATTGCTTAATTAGTAAAATCAATATAAACTGCAGAGTAAGCTACATAATGCTTTCCATTTTACCATATTGATTTCAGTGTGACACTAAATGGGAGAGCATCGCTCTCCTGCATAGTTTAAAAAATATATACCAGTAAGAGATTACAAGGTGTGACAGATGATAAGGTGGGGAAATACTGCTATTCCCATTTTATTTAGGGGACTGAGTTTTTCTTATGTTTAAGTGATTCTCTTCATATTTTAATATGTTTGCTTCCCCTTGCCCTGTCACTGGGTACTACTGACAAGAGTCTGATTGAGCCTTCACTATTTCCCCCTCAGTCAGGTATTTGTACACTCTGATAAGACTCTGCTGAGCCTTGTCTTTTCCAGGCTGAAACAGTTCCAGCACTCTCAGCCTGTCCTTCTGTGACCTTTGTGGCCCTTTACTGGGTTTATTCCAGTATCTCCATGTCTCCCTTGTGAGAAGGGAGCCCAGAACTGGACAGAGCACTTCAGTTATGTCTCAACAGGGCTGCGTAGAGGGGCAGAATCACATTATCTGGTAAGGAAATTTGTGTTATCTGGTAACTAGTCAATCAAATATGGGACACTTTGAACAGAAATCCTTGAAAAATGAGGACTGAATGCACTGAAAATTAAAAATACTAATCTTTGTTGGTAATCTTGTGGAGAAGAAAAGCTTTGAAGATAGATTTGCTTAATTCATAGCAGTTGTTTTAGTGATGAAACCTCCTGTTGTTTTAGAATGTCTTGTATGAAATCTATGTCCCTCAATGCCAGTTGATACAAGCAGAGATTTAACTCCTAAAGGGAAAGGTTAAGCTTTAATATTTTGAGTAACTGAATAAAAAGATATCATATAGTATGATATCACTAATAAAAAAAAAGCAAGTAAACATGAAATCAAGGGATTCATAAATTGTGCTTTTAGTCAACTCACCAAAAATGATTTGTCAGTTTATAGTGGAAACTCACAGCATGCACAGAACTCTCAGATGTTCTCAAGTGATGTAGCAAACATCAACTGATAGCAAATATTCAGCTTGGTGCATTGAATGAAAATGTAAACCAGGCATTAAGTGACATGGGGGAGTGTTGAGGTATTGTAAAAATTTGATCATTTTTATAATAGCTTCCTTGTTTTTCCTCAGGCCACTTAAATAGAACAAAAATTTATATAGGAGCCTTCAGTGATTCAAGATTCATCCATTTCTCTCCTGATAACATAATGAGTTCACTTCTTAAATTCTCTTTATTAAAGATTTTATGCAGGCACAGAGTCATTAGAATACATGCAAGAAGCCATACCCCTGTGGTTTGCACCCACATTTAATGCAATTAAAACTAATTCTGACAAAAACAATACCAATTTTATGTCCCAATCCTGTGATTAAAGTTTTCAAGGAAAAGCAGCGTCACTTTTATTCCTGAATCCTGCAAATGGAACGGGAGAGAAATGCAGTGTCCTTGCATTAGTGAGGGGAACTGCAATTGAGCAATTCCATTTGGGTGTGGAGTCTTTTGGGAGATAGGAATTTGGTAGAGACCTGATGTCAAGCTTATTATGTGAGGGGGTTAATTATGCTTTAGGGGGGTTTCTTCTCAGAGTTAACCATGACGGTCAGTTATACCAGCTGACGTCATTCTTTAGTTCAATTTTTAAAGATATTTAAGTGCTTATTTTCTATTTTCCTGCTAGGGTTATCTGAAATAATTTAAACTTGGGAAAAAAACCTTTTTCCCCTTTTCTTCTCCCTATTGATTGTGTAACTTTTCTAATCATGTGCCAGGAATAAATTTTGGTAAATATAAAATGTTAGACTTCATGATTGTGTGTCTTAAGCGGTGATTGTGCATATCACAACTTTAAATTTGGGCAACTCTTAGTATATAAAAGTGAAGGTCGTTTCGTCTGACCCTAATGTTGACTGCCATGTAGCATTTTTAATGGAGTACACTGAATGATGGTTAGAAAAATCTAATGTGTATCAAAAATACAAACTGAGAGTTTCCTAACAATGATAGTAGTACAGTGATTTCTTTGTGTATTCTGCTGAAGATTATTCCTGGGTGCTTAGATTGCACATGGCAAGCATAGGCCTAGTTCTGAGTGTGCTACTATGGATGAATCTCAGTGTTTGGTAGCTATGACTGAAACTTGTCTTGTAGTAGTTGTGCTAATACGTGTGAAAAATACAACTTCTTAGATCATGAGGGCACAGGGTTTACTGGCTGGATATTGCCAGTAAGATTCCATACCTAATGTATGAAATGTGAAACATGCTGAAATGAAGAGCTGTCTTGGCATTCTTCTTGCGTTCTGGAAGGAAATGATGACCTTTTTCTCCCAGAACTTGGTTGTCTCATTGCCTTCAGCAGACTTGTCCCCTTTGCTAGATCTCAGTGTACTGCCACCAGTTCTTCTGCATGTAGTCATGAGTGAATTTCTCATTGCTGTTACTGTCTTGCAGTGACTCACTGGGCTTGGTTATTGCCCAGTCTGCTTTCTGCTCTCCTCCTCCTCTTTCCTGAGTGGTTTTTTTTCTGTTATGTACAGTGCGGATGTGCTGAAATTTCTCAGCCATCTAACTTCTAAAGCAAAGATTCGTAGTTGCTGTGGATGTCAGTGAAAGATGTAATTTGTGCTGTCAAAAGTAGTTACTAGCACTGCCTTGTGTCCTGCACATCTACAGCAACCTCAGCACAGATCTGAGACATGCTCTCGATCCTTTTCTTGCCTGCTTCAACAGATAAGAAATGTTGAATTGTTACTTTTTTAGTATCCTTTGCAATTGCTGAAACCAGGAAGTAAATTTACATTTTTATCAGTTTCTGTATCATCATCTATAAACAAATTTCCCTGGTAATCAATGTCCTGGTTTGAGTGAAAACAGAACTAATTCTGTTCAGTAATTTTACTTTTCAGCTCAGTTCTTTTAATTAACT